>JXWZ01013563.1:0-37842 GCA_000956215.1 Anopheles farauti No. 4 | reverse complement strand
AGAGAAAAAGAGAGAGAGAGAGAGAGAGAGAGAGAGAAAAGACAACTAAGCTAGTAACACGGTCGTACTAACATAATGTATGCTAATCTTGATTTCAATCGTAGCGCTTTGATATGAATGATATGTGTTCAATTTTTTATCAATTTTTTATCAAGTTCAATTTTCAGTTGAAGTAGCGTATCTTGAAGGAATGTAATTTTACTACAAAAAAAAACAGGTTCAATTGAAGTTTTAAAAAACACAGCTTTCAGCACTTTATTGGACTTCGCTAGCGGAATTGCATTTGCTATAGGAAGCTGAATAAAATTACAACACAGCGTTGTGTGTTTTTTTCTTCACTCCCACCCCCGCCTGAGTATCCTTCCTTCATCATCACGTGCAGTTTTCTCCGTCGCGTTGCTGTCGTTGGTAGAACTCCTGCGTCAGTTCGGCCAGATTACGCTCGAGAGTTTCCACTTCCTCGAACCGGAGAGCTTCCCGTGCCTGCCGTATGTAGCCCTTCACAATGTTGATTTGATCGATCAGTGGATCGGACGTCATGTTCACCAACGGTCCCGCTTGTGTGCCACTCCAATTGTCCACGGTGGAAACGGTGACGGCCGTTGCCGTCCCATATTGCCGTCCGTTTGTCATTTCGGCGGTAGAAGCGGTCGAGCTTGAGTTACTGGACGAACTGACCGTGTTCGGTGGCTCGCTGGCCGTATCACCACCATTAGCACCGCCAGAAATCTGAAGTAATTCGTAACGCTCGTACGCTTCCAGTGCTAGTAACCGTTCACGTTCAAGTCTGCGAGCAGTTTCCTGACGCTTTTTCTGCTGTATCTTCTTTATTTCCTCCTCTACCGGTAGCGGTGGGATCGAGAGCATGCGTTCCTTGATGTACGCAATGCAAGCGAGACGGATTGCTTTCTTTAGCGCTTCCTCCCGGCTGCCGGTTGCGAACTGAAGTGCCAGAACTGACTTGCTGATTCTGTCAAGTTGCTCGGCCGAGCGACCTATTTTTTCACGCAAAGCAGAAGCGTCCGAAAGACGAAAAATGACGTCACCCTCATACAGGCTGTCCAGAATGCGGCGATACATCAGTATGTGAGGTTCGATGTCGACTTGAACCTGACGCAGTTGTTCGTACAGCTCCGTGATCGGTGGTCGATTGCGCCGCGAGTCTTGCATCTCCATACGGTTCAGCAGTAGATGAAGACAATGTTCACACACACGGAAACTGTTCGCTTCGTTCGAGACGTTCGTGATGACGTTCGATTGCTGCACGATACGGTACGCATCATCGAAGCTGAGATACGCCGAGCATCCGTCACACATGACCGACCCACAAATGCGACAGTGATGCTGACGGCGCGTAATGCCGAACCCTTTCGCACAGCTCGGACAAAGTTTCACCAGCTTCCCGTCGATCCACGGCACTTTGCTTTGTTCGTGACGCTTCTTTTGGTCTGGATCGGTCGGACATCCGTCCAGCAGCTTGTCGAGCCGGATAATTAGCTTGTTTGTCTCGGACGCGTATCGCTCGAGGCGGGGGTTTCGTACCGCCTTGAAGTACCCGGAGTGATCACAATCACACCCAACGGACTGTACACCCGTGAGCTGCAGCAGTGGGTTGTTGACTGTACCCGCACTGCCTAGAGCGACACCCGTCTCGCCGACACCGCATTCCGTCCCGACATTCTGCTGCTGCTGAGACGATTTCTTTTTGCTCTTCGACAGTATGCCCTGGAATATTTCCTTCAATGATTTGAGCAGATCCTGCTCTTCGGAATGTTCGTGCTCTACGTGTACGGTCAATCGTTCCGGTGTGCGTAAATCGCTCTTACAGATAGGACACAGGAACCCTTCCAGGATTTCACCATCGCTGTCGGTATTGCTGCTGGTGAGTAGGAATGTACCGGATCCGGACGGCATTCCAACTGAATCGTCCCTGTAGCCAGTCGGTTCACCGAACGGGTTTGCCATCTTTTCACGTTCGGCACAGTAGTTAGGTTGTTTGCACCTCCATCAAACTCCGAAAAACTAAACTTTATGCCCGACAGGTCCGATGAAGGAAGCTCATCAGTCAGATGCAAAATTGAACACACCAATAGGTTGCTTTGCTACACTGAGAAAAATTAAAAAAAGAAAAATAAATACATAAAATCACGTATACGTTCATGATTTGAAGGCTGAAAGCTACGCCCTGTACTAACTTTGGCAAATTCTTTCGGAACCGAATACGAAGGAATGCACTTTACTATCACGATTACATTTTTTGCTGCTTTATCTCGAGCGTTTAGCTAATCAAAAACTAAAGAACCGATATTCAGCGGTGGCTCCGTAGTATTTTTAGTTAACCGTAAAACAGACGCTATACTTGCGGTACTGAATAACGCACGTGCATTGTTTTTCATTTCTAAACTCTACGATAATTCAATACTAGAGCCAACCGGCACGGACATATGAGTAATGGACTTGTGTTTTATAAGCTGCATTAATACACAAATATCCAGCGTAAACTGTACAAATAAAAACGTTCCGCTCGAACAATGACAACTTTTCAGCAACCTCGTTGACACAACGCCTGTATAAAAGCAACTGTACAGCAGTTAAACAGCATCAGGGCAAGGCAGTTAAATGTGTGCATTGTAATTATTTAATTTTTTTATACATTGATAATCAGGTGCCGCCTATCCTCCAAAATTGTGCAGTTTTGATTCTGTATTCGAGAGATCCTGTGTTTTTTTACTCGGTTTCTGTAGAACAGGTACTGAAGTAAAGCAATAGTTAAAAGATAACGAGACTGGATAAATCAATCCATTTATAATGCCGAGCTGTTGAAATAGATTTGGAAGGAAAGCTTAACGTTTCCATAGCATATCGTGGTGTTAGAATAGAAAATTTTGTACTTTGTGATTGAAACGAATACGTACGAAAATTAACAAAAAATGTGATATTTAGAACTGCACATTTAAGTTATTAAGTATTATTGGTTCGTTTTTCAATGTCTTGCAACGAAGTGAAGCAGGTTTTATCAATTGTATTAGTCAACATCCTGATTAAACCCAGCTAGAAACATTCTACAAATTAATCAGAAAATATCATACTGTACTAAAAATATAGTAAATATAGCATTATTAATGAAATGTTCAACATAAAAACTAAAATGTTATGATATACCTTCTACCTTCAAGAATTTCGTTTTTTAATAAAAGCTGTGCTGAACTGGAAATGAAACACTGTAATAAAAACTCAATTCATCGAAACGAGCATCAGGAAACAATGATTCGTATCATTTACCGACAAAATGAATGCATTTATTTCTATGAATTAGTTTCGCGTTTACGTGAGCATATGTCGCTCCGAATCCTCACGTCCGCCGTTAAATATAATACCGGTTTATTTACTCAAACATCATTACACGGTACAACCGCGATTCCGTGTCCTTTTTGTGCCATTCGCTACAGACCAATTAAATATAAGCGCATGCAGCTGCGATTTAAATTTCCAATTTAAATATGAACCTGTTACTTCGGATGCGGAAAAGTTATTTATTTTACAGAAGCAAGCAAAAGCGACGGTGTGTTTCTTCAGCAATAACTGAAGCTGAATTTAGAAAACAAAAATACACACACACATACAGAGTTAGGCAAATATTGCAATTAGTTACGGTTGCGTTATATCTTAAAGTCTTGCGCTGACGCTGTGTCACCCGAATTAAAATGTGTTACTGTCGTATAGGAAGTTATTTTAACAACGAATCCGGCTTCAATCTATACAATTTGTGTAAAAAATTACGTACTTCCAAGCTAACATGTGCCCCACCAATATGTTCGAATCGATCCAAAAAACCTTAGAAAACAACAGAAACCCATCGACTTTCAAGCTTCTACTGAACGTCTTTAGTGAAACATGTCGAACATTCACTTCGTTTGACGCTCATGTAAGTACAGTGTTAATAATCGTATAGGCGGGGGTCCCACAAGAGTGATATTAGCTTACAGCAGTAGGCGCTGATGTTTTCGGTATGTTTTACGATGAAATGCATATGTATTTATCAAGTAATTCTGCGCGGGATGCGCGAAAAGTGACGCGGAGAGGATGGGCCAACGTTTTACGTCCTGCGCGGCTAACGGCTAACGGGCGGGGGGCCCGCAAGGGGTTTGGAATCGGAGTAGCTAAATATTTATATATAATATATATAATTGTATCAAAAACAAGCCACTAACCTCAACAAATCCGTAACCGGTTGCGGGAACTTTCCTTCCACTTAATTATATCTCAGCTCTGTTTCAGCATAGTGTGTTGTGGTGCGCATTAGGTGCGCTTCCTTTCTCTCCCCGCCCCCGTTTCCTGGTTTCGTCCCAGTCGCCTTTTTGTTTTCTGTTAGTTTTACCGGACTTTTTTTTCGTAACGCGTACAAAACTCCAGCCCAATACTAAGACTCTTACCCGTGGGGTTTGTTGTTAGCTACTGCCGCATATACGTATCCACTAAAAATTCTACGGATGTCAATACTTTAGGCGTGTTACTCCGTGGCATCCACGCCATCTATCGGCGTGGCCCAGAAGAAGCTGGATTGGAATGCTCCGTTCGGAAGTATTAGCTTAGCTTACGTGTTAATTCACTACTACGGTTACTCGCGTTTTCAGCTCGTCTTTCTCTGTCTCTTTCTCTTTCTCTCTCTCTCACGCGTTCTCTCTCTTTCTCTCTATTGGTGTGTGCCTCATTTCTTTAGCTCCGATTTTACGAGAAAACAAATATATCGCTCCTTTAGGGGTAGTAAATAATTAGTTCTAAATTCTCGTTGCCTCACCGCGAGTGTAAGAATGGAATAGGTATAGAATGTAACATGTGTGGGTTTATGCACTTTGCACGGGGGGCTAAAATTCTATCGCCACACACCTTTTATCGAATTTCTATCATTATTTTTTCATAATCGAAAACACACTCTCCAAAAATTACGTTTCATGGCAATGTCTCGAATGTAAACGGCCTACTTACACGATGTCGAAACTGATCTATTATCTCTGTATCGTTTGTGCTATCGGTTCCATCCGTCCGTCCGTTCGTAGTGTAAACTTATTCAATCACTGTACACACCGTGTGCCGCGCGGCACCGCCACATCCGATACTCTAGCTGACTGCCGTAACTTTCCCTGCATCTTTTAAATTGCAACCCCATCTCACATCTCTCACAAAAAGGAAATGCGAATAAAATTGTAAAACACAAAAATCTAAACGTCGTCGACACCGAGTTTTACTCCCCATTCGGCCGGCATCATACTTGCGTAACGCACTGAGCGTACTTCTCCAGTTCCTTCTGCAGCGTTCGCACCTTGTCCGATTCACCGCGCAGCATCCGCGTTAGGTCCTCGATCAGGCCGGCCTGGGTCGCTAGCTGTCGCTCCATCCGGACGACCTTCTGCTCGAGATCCTGCACGCGGCCGCACACGTTGTCCATGGCAACGGTTGGCGGTGGTTGTGTTACCTCCGGTTTACTGCTGTTACCGACAATGTGGATCGTTTTGGCGTTCCGGTTTTGGGGCGTCGGTGAAATGCTCGTGTGCCGAAGGTTCACACTGAGCGGACGAGTGTTCGGTGAGGGTGGCAAATCGTGCGTTCCACCATTGTTTTCTGTTCGTTCTGCTGCGGTGGCAGTGGTCGATGATGACGAGGAGGAGGAGGAGATGGCAATCTTGGTCGTGGTGGTCGATAGGGCGGACATTGATTTAGTCATCGCGCTCACGCTGTTGGTGGATTGTTGTTGTTCGCTACTGCTTACCGTGGTTGTAGCAGCAGAGGTGCTCGTGGTGGACGACAACGGTGTCGTGTCCTTGCGATTGCACGATGCAATTAAGTCGAAGGAACTGTTGATATTAGCGGCAACGCCGGTGTGATTTGAACCGCCTTCCGATGGAACACTCGTGGTCGTGGCGGATCGTTCCATTAGCCGAGCGCGTACAGCATTGCTCGAAGATACTGCTGATGGAATAGTCGTGGTGTTGGTGGAACTCGCATGGAATGATTTCGAAATGCTTGACTCCTCCTGGTGGAAGTGGCTGCTGCTACTTGTATTGTGGCTGATACTGTTTTGTGTGGACGACACGTTATGATGCTCGGGCGATTTGCTTTCCGCCGCTGTCGTTTTCTTCGCCTGACTCGCCTTCAGCTCGTCCATCCATGGAACTTTATTCTTTTCCCACTCGCGTGGTTTCGGCACCTTTGGTGCGGCCGTTTCCTCACCGTGCTGTTCCACTCCCGTGGCCGTGGACAGTACGTCCGGTTTGGGACTCTCCGGTGGTTCGGAGGAAATCGATAGCTGACTGAACAGACCGGAGTTGCCATTGCTCAGTGACCCACCACCACCACCGTTTGCCGTAATGTTGTTGCTGATGGCGGTTGGATCGGTCACAATAATACTGCTCGGTGAGGACGGTGGCCGCCGTTTCGGGGCTTTCGCACGGTTCGCACGCATGTCCTTCAGCACCGAGGTGCCACGTTCCACCTGACCCAGCTCCATATCGATCCGTTCGCCAACTATCGATCGATCGCCGTTGTCTGCGATCTCCGACTTGCCCACCTTGCTGCCCACGATGCCATCCCGTTCATCTACCGTCGGTTTCTCTTTCTCCAGTGAACCGCTTCCGCCTTTCACCTTCTGTTTCAAGCCCGAAAACAGATTCCCCGTGACGCTCGTTATCGAGGGTGACTTTTTGATCGGTACCTGTGGCTTCTTGCCCAGCACCGGTGGCGGAGTCGACTTTTTGTCGTCCAAATTTTCCAAACTCTTGCGCATCTCGGACGTTTTGTGCTCCAGACTCTTGCGTGGCGGTTTCTCCGTGACCGGTGCCGCCCCACTTTCGGTGCTTTTACTTTCGAGCGATTTCCGGTGTGCGGCCACACTGTTGTACGTCGGTGAGCCCGTCACTGAACCTACGCTGCCGGTGGATTCGTTCAACGAATCCTTCGACCCGAAGCTTTCCTTCCGAAAGGCTGCCGCGTTTTGAGACGCTGGGGAGGCATTCGTGTTGATGGTTGATTGTTTACCAAACAGTTGCATCTTGCTGGCCGTGGGTGGACGATCCGGTTTCGGGGCGTGCAGTGGATCCTTCACCGGAGAGATCACACCCGGATGGAGTGGTAGA
This sequence comes from Anopheles farauti No. 4, assembly GCA_000956215.1. Taxonomy (NCBI): domain Eukaryota; kingdom Metazoa; phylum Arthropoda; class Insecta; order Diptera; family Culicidae; genus Anopheles; species Anopheles farauti No. 4. The sequence goes on along the minus strand of JXWZ01013563.1, from coordinate 30,712 downwards.
TTGCTTGTGGTGGTGGTAGTATTGCTGCTGCTGTTGCTGCTGTAGCCGGTCGTGCGTACCGAGGCCGATATGTTCGCCGACGATTTACCACCTTCCGGTGGTAGAAGCGACACAAAGTTGTCCGGAAACACACCGACCCGACCCCTTAGCTCGCCCTTCCACCAGCCCTTGTCGGGTAGCTCTTTCGAGAGAATCGTTATGATGTCTCCCTCGACCAGCTTCAGTTCGTCGTCGTTCGCCGGTTGGTAGGCGAACAGTACCTTGCACAGCTCGCGCACCGGTTTGGGCGGAAGAGAGGGCGCATCGTGCCTATCCAGATCCTCCCGCGAGCTGTTCAAGCTGGTGCGACTTTTGTTGAGACTGTTGGTTTTCGACAGACCTGGAGCGAGCGGTACGGAAGCGGTGGCCACCAGCAAACTTTCGTTTGCAGTCACGTTTCCACTCTTGCGGCTGGATGATTTGGGTGACACGGATTCGATCATCTCGACAAAATTGGACGGAAACACGCCGACACGCCCGTTTAGCTTACCGCGCCACCATCCTTCCTCGACCTGCAAAAAAAAAACAGATGGCTCATAAATGGGGTTTATTTCAAGCACATCCTCTTCACCTTCGGATCCTTACCTCTTCGAAAAACTCAACAACATCACCCACCGCCAACGTGAGCTCGTCCGCTTTGTTCTCCTGGTAGCTGTAGATGACTTTACACCTTCGATTCTGCGTTGCCGTTTTATCCCTGCGAAAGAGAACACACGGAGGGATTGTAAGTGGCGGAAACATGGTATAAGATCATTTACACACGCGTACTACAACCGTACCTTAGTACGACCTGACTCTTGTCCTGCGATTCTAGCACACGGACGAAATTGTCCGGAAACACACCGGTACGTCCGGTGGCAACCAGTGTGCCCTCCCACCAGCCACCATCCTGTACTTTGATGTTGGTAATGATGGCACCCTTTTTAAGCGTCAACTCATCCGGTTCCTTAGCCGTGTAATCGAACTCCACGACCGCACTCACTGAAATTATTAAAAAGAGCGAATGGAAAATTTGAATTATTTTGCACTAGGATTAAATAATGTTATATTATACGTTGAAAGTTTTCACTGCCCCAAGGGACGCATTTTACGGTGTCTTCAGCTTCCTGAACATTTCCCACAGTTTACTTAAATCGCACCCGAGCTAACACTATCTCCTCTTTCTAACAATACTCTCTGTTTGTGTTTAAAGTAACAGATTGGATTCTAAAATTGGATTGCATTGCGTTGAAATTGTTTCGGCTTGGTTGAAATGGATTTTTCCATCAACCATATAACCTATTTTAAAATTTGCGAAATCTATGAAATTGTACATTATATTTTACAACAAGTGTGGGATATGTTGATATATAGATGAAAATCGCTTTAATTTTACGGCTAAAATTTACTGAGAAAAAATCGAGTATATTTTATATTTGAAGCTCGGCATGGCTATAAACTATTAGAAAATTAGATAATATTGCTTGATGTAATCTTTTAAACTTAAACGAAACATACAACATAATTTCTTTTTTCTAGAATATCAAATTTGCTCACACGTGAAGCTCACAGTTTATTTCTTCGAAATCCGCGATTAGTTTAAAGCACATTGAAAAGCTCACTACACTATTGTAACACAATTTAATCCGCGATTGTTAGCCGTATTGTAAATTGGAAAATACCTTTTGCAAACGGGACATATATTAACTGGCTACGCAAAATTGTAATCCAACCGCGACGAAAGCTAATATGCTTTATCGCAAAATTGCACGTTGAATCATATGCCTCTGGAAAATGTGAACAAAGCCTATTTCTACTACTTTCTGCCACGCGACACAGTCAACGTAAATAAATTCCGCACCGCACCAATCTTAAATGCAGCGCTAGTTGGTGTAAAGAGCGATATTCCACCACCTCACCTAGTCGCGGATGGCAAAGGAAAGGTTTGCAGAGCGAACGAGCTTAACCTATATTTCGACGCGCAGGACAAAGGCACGGGCCGAGATCAGCGACGAATCGTGCCAGCATTAGGCGTCTTAGATCAGGTCTCTTAGATCATACTTGTCCCCTTTCGATATATATATATATCTCTCTCTCTTTGCTTGTTTTTTTTTCTATCTCTTTTTTACATACGCTATTCGATTCCATAGTAGAACCGAGGAACGATACTGCTTCATGAGGATGCCTGCACGTTAAAGTAATACCCACTCCAGAGGTTTAGGATGGGGATGGGGTTGTTGGTGTGTTCCCATGTTTCACTTTCCCTTCCCCTTTTTTGTACGGCGGCACACAGCGGCCCGACGTGGAAACAATTTGGCCCAGTTTTCAGAATGGTCTGCAACGCTCGCGAAGCATTAGACGGTACGCACCTTTGCCAAACCGTAGGCCCAGCCAGCTGTAGTAGAAAACCGCGCGATCAAATCGTGATTCTAATCGAATGAACCCTTCCATGGGTAAAGGCGAAATGTTGGAGGGATTGTTGAAAGTTCAATAACTTGAAATCCCAATGATTAGCATCAGTTAAAGAAGCGTTTTTCAACACGATCATTTAAAGGTTTAAAAACAAAAATCTTCAACACCTTACAGCGTATGAGTCGTCGAAGGATTTTTTTCGACCTAATATGCATGATCGTCTTTAGCAGTTGCGCCCCGTGGTCGATTGATCGCAAGGGAGTGTCTCGTAGTGAGCGAAGCGAAGAAAACGTCGAAACGTTTCGGCATCTGGATTAGGGAGCAGTAAATGCCTCAACGAAAGGTTGTTGAAAACGACATACGGCAGTCGATCGGAATTCTCGCCCCGTTGTGTCTTACCAATGCTGCTGTTTGTGTCTGTGTATTGATACTCTTCGCTGGTTTGGTACACGGCTGAAAGGTGCAGCCCAAACACTCCAAATCCCTTGTCGATTGGGGGATGATACATGTGCCACGGGTTCACGTTAGTAAATCGCAGCAACATTGCCGGTAATGAAATCAATGTCAAAACCAAAACGCAGAAGAGACTTCCGATTACGCCATCCCTCTTCTTGGACTGACTTGCATGGAAACCCTGGAGAGCAGCCCAAAACGAACATACACCTGGAGACGATGATTCCACGGAATGTGAAATTGGTCAACACACACCAGAGCGAAAGAACCGAACACAATCTTACAGACACACGCACACATGCATGAAACGAACGAAAGAATCGAAAACAAAATACAAAACAACCTATCAGGCACACCCGGCCGGGATGCGGCTACCAAATCGAAAGGTGAACAACCGCCAAAGTGGTGGTGACCACCGGCACAACAACTGAAAGATCGGTTCCCCCAAAGCTTCTCGCCCGGTTTAGAAACGGTTCCGTCCGTCGATCGTCGTCGTGCGATCATCTGCAGTGTAAATAACTCCAGGCTTAGACGAGATGCATCTAGGGTTGGTAGTACGGATATGTTGCCACCATTTCGCGTACCAATCTTCGTCTTCGGTCCCTCCCTAGAAGGCACCGGCCAGATGGCGATGTTTGCCACTGAAAGTAGGTGCCCATTGTGCCGCGGCCGCCCGGGTGTTGCACCAAAGACAAAGAGCAAAAGTGACACCGTTTCAAAGCGGGAAGGAGAAGGCCAGCAAGATGTTGGATGCTGGATTGGCAATATCACTACGTGTGTGCATGCAGAAACGGGGCGCTTCTCCGCCGCCAGAGTTTAAACGAGCAGCGTGCGATACACAACCAGCAAAGATTTATCTGAACATCCTGTACGAAAGAGTCACACTCAATGACGCCATCGTGGAGAAACGCGCGCGAGTTATCATCGTGCGCCTTGAGGCGACCGCACTTAGTGAAGTAAATGGGTTGCGAGGTGGTGGTGACCTTGCTATAGTTTCGAGATAAATGTTGAAACTTCTTATCCTGTTTGAAGTTTAGTTGGGTAGGGACGGTTGGGTAACGGTTACAATACGTAAATTCTATTCCACGAGTTTAGATAGTTTCCAACGCATCAATTGATATTGGTTGGTAAGAATGTTACTTATTCAAAGAATGAATCAAACAAAGTAATAACATTGGCTTGATTCAAGCGACCATTATCAGAATGACTCTCTCTATAACGCATCCAAAAGTTATCTAAAGAGAAGTGGTGCAACGATTAATAGATAAGATTGGTAATATTTTATAAAAATTTTTATGACAGGCAAATGGTTTCATTATTCCAATTAAAACTAGCAACACACATCAAACACATCACATTTGGAACCTTTTTAGAAATTTCGTATCATTTCCCCTTATCCTTGGTATGATGAATGGACTATCTAGTTAACCAAATCTCACGTTATGGACTAGAAATGCTATGGCATAGAATATGATTGATTAAAAACCATTTATGGAAATAAAACCCAAATGGCAACCGGTGTGGTTTGACCTCCTTATCACACCCATACATGATTGATATTGGATTTGAAATAGCTACAGACGTGGATAGTAAAATATTGCAGATGAAAACAACAAAACAAAACCCAAACACATCCGCCCCTGTGTATGAAAGCAAAACAGAATACGATAGAAAGACGGTGCAGCATGCTCGTCAATTTAATTGCCACAAATTACGGAATTAATTTTCTGCTAACTACAAAAGAAATTTTGCAACGAAAGTAGTAGATAATTGAATCAAACGATATTATACCAGTTAGCTATTACTAACATTTTCTCTTCCACTCTGCTTTTCTGCTTACACTTGCTGTAGATTGAAGACTGGATATTCCTGACAGCAGAAAAGTGTTATCGACCACACGTACGAGCATTTGTTTACGAATTATTTATTGATTTATATTTGCCAATGAACCGACTATAATTTAAAACATTTCTTTAGCAAAAAATCTCTGATAATTATACGTGCAAATTAAGGTACTTAGCAAAAAGTATATATTTTTTTAATAATTCGATGGCGAAAAGAACTCCTAACCGTTCACTGTGGTACCTTCCACGGTGGTATCAGAGTGTGATTAAAATAATTTGAATAAACTGAACACGGTTGGCCCTAATATGAATTGGTCATGGATGAAGATGCTTAATTTTTTTTTTATAAAAGCAAACAGTTGTAGACAAGCTTTTGTTCACATACTTTCTTCACCAAAACAGATCATGTTATCAGTTATCGACTAAAAATATACCATAATTGGCCATTTTGCTTTCTCTTTCATTTTTTTGTAAATTTTTATAGAAACACTGACCTGAATGGTATTCGCCAAGTTTCTCTTTCGTTGTGGAAGGAATGATATCATAGCGTGTACCGGAGTATACAAGTAGTGAACAGTTCTCGACATAAGATGACAAAACAGACTAAGAAAGCCATAAATTTCTGATGATAATATAAATGATAGAGGAAAAGAATGAAAGAGAAATTCGCTTCCCCTATGAGAATTAGTTTTAAAACACATTTACAAGAAACATGACATCAGGCAACATTAATAGGGAAAGAATATAATTCATCCATGTTCCAGTTGGTTCTATTGACGTCACGTACATTGTAGAAATAGTTAGTTTTTGGACTGCTAATAACATTTTAGGACAACGATTCGTGGAAGGATTTAACTTGAAATTAACTGCATTATGTGCCCATAACATAGAGCAGGTAATTTCTGGTAAAAGTTTTAAATAAAATAAATTATTCTTAAATTGAACAAATACGATTCCGCTACTTCCTCTGCTCTTCGCTGATGCAACTATCTTTGTAGGTCTAGATCTATTGTTTATGGCTCCCATTGACACAATCATGTACCCGGCATGTTAAATTGGTACCATTCAAGGCATCCTAACCAGAATGATAGAATCGGATGCGGTAATAGGTGGGATTCTAGCAGCAAATAGACCTCGAAATTTATCTATTTGTTTTGTGGCGTTATGCAATTAAAGGGGGCGCTTACTGACCAGCCACTCGACCAGGCGTGTATTAGAATTAGACGAATTGTACGGTTACGCGTCAAAGTCAAACGACCGATAAAGGTAGTGATACATCATCAACCTTGTTGGCCCTGAAACGAAACCAGTCCCGAGAACGCCTGGGTGGTGGTGGGTGATGTTGATGTGTAATCATCAAACAAAAACACCACAAATGCCACTGACAACTGTGGAAAGAAGAAACACAAGCCGGGAGGTGTGTATAAAGGTGCGAAAGTAGCTAGGGAGCAAGCAAGCAGGCAAGCAAGTTGGAGTAGTCATTCGTAATGCAATGTCTTCGAACGTGAACATCTCATATGCTGTTTGTACGAACTGGTATGCGTGTGTCATCGCGTTACGAAACGCATGCAATACGCAAATGATTACCAATCGCACTGAATGTTTGGGCGGTTTGCGTTATGAAGTTTATTTTAAACAAGTTTCTTCCCTAGTGGTATGCGAAATTTTATTACGCGGACATTTTGCATTCAAAATTGATTCAAATAATTGAATGTTACAGTCTTTTCCATTACGTTCCGAATTTCCAACTATATTCATTGTGTGGTAAAAAAGGGTATGTAGGGCGTACATATTACATATTTAATTTGATTGCACTCAAACAATTTTGATTGTAATGTGATTGTAATGTTGATTGTAATTTTGAAGAATGATGTATACATTTTTGTTTGTTTGGTTATTTCATTGACACTTTATTATGATTTAGAGCTGATCTTTAGAGCAAACTGATAGAGTTTCTATCAAAAATAATAATAATAAGATAACATATTTCATTAAAATATGTTATTTGAACATATCGTTGAAATTTCCGTCCATGCAAGTATTCAATCTGTCACATTAAACGCATAATGTAAATTTTGATCGGGTGCAATATTTGAAATAAAACGGTACAGATTTAAGTAACCATAGGAAATATGTTAGAAATAAAAACGCCTTTGTACAGCAAATATGGTTTGAAAACATAATTCACATGTTATAGAAAACAAAATATTACCATATTGAAATATTAAATTATCACAATTAATAACAAGAAAAAAGAATAAAAAATGTATACAATTCTACGAATACTTCTTAAAAAAAGGTTGCCCATGCTTTTTTGAGGCACAATAATTTTCCAGCTTTTAAACACGATTCCTGAGAATGAAGATCTTGTATTTACGGGAAAATTTAACCCCGTTGCGCACTGGGTAAATTGTTGCATCATAATGCGTACATGGTAAGAAGAATAAGAATGAATATTTGGTTCAAAAATACTGTTTCCTCAAAAATGTGCAGACAGCAAAGGCAACAGCCCGATCGGAACGAAACGGTTGGGACGCGCGACTCAAACGCATTGTTCGTATGCAAATTGGTAGTCATATATTAAAAGTTACAAAGAGATACGCATGACTCATCCGGCGGTACGACGGTGGTGAGTGTGTCAGTATGCTGCTGGCATGCGCAGGAAAACCCGGCTAGGCGAAACGAGTGAAAATGGACATAAATTAGTAACTGCATGTGCCAGTACTATATCAACTATCGGGACAATCAAACAGTCAAGCTTTGGTAGTTCACCCGGAGTGGACGATTCATTTAGTTGGTAGCGCAAACTTAATCGAAACGGCTTAACCTAGACGGAACGAACGAAACAAAAAAATCGATCAGGAAAACAATATATTGTTCCGAGGAACATGGTGACCACCGCCAACCGGTAGAGGGTAAAGAAGATAACTCGAAGATAAGATAGCGTGTGCCCGTGAAGAGCGACAGCAAACGGCGATGGTGATTCGGGCAAGCGATTTCTCTCAGATAAGGTGGAGAAAAGTAACGAAACAGTCATTACTAAACGGCCACCTTAAGTCACCTTATGCGGAAACGGCGACAGCTCAAGTGTGATGATTTTGAAAACCATGTCCGTTCATCGAAAAACATTTCGATGCTCATGAAAGCTAACGATGGCCAGGAGCACGAGCGTTGTGGCGTTACGGAAAATATACGTCGGATGGTGAGGTTTTTGGAGGGGCATAATTTTCATCGCCAAGTCGGAAAGGATCAAAAACAGTGACAACGTAGTGTAGTCGTTTGCAATGCTACACACAGGAGAGAAATTGCTTTATGAGGCGAAACATACATCAGCCATTGTCTCATTAACAGTGAAACCCAATCGGTGTAGAGGGTAAGAGCAATCGATCAGCAGGAAAATCGAAAACCGATAGTAATGATCACTAGCTGCAACATATGATAAAACAAGGTCAACGGTAGTTGTTGAATAAAGAAACCAATTTACTCTCGTGTAACATTCGCCATTATATTGAGCTTACTGTAGGCTTTGAGACTAGGAATGTTTCTTAGCATTGGGAGAATTTTACCATATATTTTTATGTATTTCCATTAAAAATTATTACTATTTTATATTTGACAAAATAAATTTTAAATTTTTAGCGATTTCTAATTCAATTTATGTTCCAAAAACTATAATTAAACAATAATTGTAATAAACCAATAATTTTAATGAACCTTTACATCAAAACTCAAGTAAAATATCATAAAATAACTTCGAAAAGAAAATTTACGATGCACTATATATATTTAAAAAGTTATTTATTTTGTGATCATATGTCGATTTATTCGCGAAATTTATTGTGATCATATGTCGTATATGACATTTTATACAACAGAACCTTATAGAAACCAATTTGTTCATCGCAATCAATTTAGTAAGAAAAAAATGTATAACAATATAAAAAATATAAAAATATGCAAACGTATTTGTTCAGTCATTTCTGCATGTGTTCATTTTTTGCTTATTTATTAAAGTGGTTCAAAAATTACAGTAAATTCATTATGTACCTTTCCACATTAGTCACAAAAATAACAATGGGAAAAAACGCTTGAAAATGTAGAAACGTCTTAAAATATAGCGAAAATCTCTACAGCATAGCATCGTTCGATGGTTGGTTTGTTTGTTTTCCACTTTAAATGTTCAACCGTGTAGTGTCATACGGGACGCGAGCCGCTGTGTTGTTAAAAAATTGACAAACACAACGGGGTCTATTCTCGCACTTATTTCCGGAATGAAAACATCACAAAAATACCCGAAGTTAGCGTTCGAATGGAAAAATGTATGCGAAAAGCGACGCATATGGCCGCACATACGGCCGATGCGACGTGCGACGAATAGTAAACCACATCGATAAATGGGCGCCAACAACTCGTCACCCACCCAGTGCCAGCATTAGATAACTGGTGCGGACGAATTTTGATTGCTTCGGTTTTCTAACACTCTAGGACGGGTTTCCCAGATGGTGAGACAAACGGGTCGCTAATTTCATGGAGACATTTCACGCCCGAATCATTTTCATATTGCAGTACTGTAAATAAAAAAAAGCACTATAAATTATATTTGAAAGCGATGAAAAGCTAAATTAATGTGATACAAAATACGGCGGTGACCGATGGTTTTGCGGGCTCGTAAAGTCGTAATGAGTCATAAATCCGAATAGGACCTAACCTAGCGTTTACCAGCGTGGTAAAGATCGTTTTCGTTCGAGAGAAATTGTTCAGAGCAGTGTGAAAATGGTCAAATAAAATTGTTTAAAAAAACAGGTGGGTTCCATTTCACTTTTGCTTTTCTATTTGACCGATCAACACAGTAGCGTGCACAGTATTTAATTTAAACCATTTTTCCGTTTCGAGATGAAATGGAAAATAGAAATGGAAATTATAATCAACTCGAGCAAGCGCGTCAGCGGTATTGTTTCAGCCGGGTGGGGTGGGCGCTTATGAGCTCTTGCGATTAAAACCCAAATCGGAACGTAACGAGATAGGATAACTGATAACGCAAAAGTTTACCACATGTCGCTCCGGGTGTAGCATTTTTTTTAACTGTATTTTTTCGCGATAAAAATTACTTGCAACATCCGTCTTGTATGGTAAAATGGGTTGTTTGTGAGCGTGTGTATGGGTGCATTACGTGTTCTGATTGTTGCGCTAATCTTATCACTAGCGAACGATGACGCGACGCCTCTCTTGCCGGTTTATGACACACGGCTACAAAAAACAAAAAATCACAAGGAACACTCTGCTAGCCACACACCAGGAGGGCTTTCAGTGGAAACATACAAACGGATAAGTGTGGGTGCGTGTGAACGTCAGTCTGTGTGACTGTGTCATAAGCAATAGATGCCTTTTGTCTCCCTTTTAATCTTGAATCTTGGGTGTGGCCGTACGACGGTCTGGTCTGGCCTAAATACACCGACAAGGACAGGCAACGTCTGCAGCCGGACAGCAGAGAAATCATCATCATCATCATCATCAGCAGCATGACAGCAACAACAGTCCGCCACAACGTTCGATTTGGTCTCCGACTGAGTCATCAGTAGCACGTTTGTTCGTCAGCTTTTCTTCCTCCGTGAGACTCGCATCGAAACGCAAACGAGTGTCCTGAGTTGTGGCTGTGACACCGGAATGGAACATCGTGCAAAGAAGACGAATGGCTGGAAAAATAATCAAATCGAATGAAAATCGTACTCAACAAAGTTATTTTAATGTCTTTCGAACACTATTTCCAGGAATCCCGCTTCCTGCTTTGTCAACGTGTCATCAGAGCGCAAGGCGCAAGAAGAAAATCGTTGTCCTAGCCGCTATTCTCAATCAAGTGGCCACCGTAGAAGTGTGGAAGTTCAATCGATGGAAATAAATGCAACACCTCCCTCCTCCCGCCAGCCAACGACAACATCCCTAGCGCGCCTATTAAAAAGTGTCCCGTAATCGATCCATTTCGTTGACATAAACATGATTCTATTTCTTGCACTTGAACACACGGTCCTTGCTTGCAGGGGGGGGGGGGGGGGGGGGTTCGCGAATCCGGTCATAACAAAGTACCCATTGCGGTAGGACATATTTTCCATCTAATTCTATAAAGTCTCCTTAGGATCCAGGAAATAAATACTTTCCATGGTTTACATGAAACGTTTTTCATGAAAACATCATTGGCAAAGGACCATATATTTTTTTCGTTATCAAGTTTCATGCTCTTGCTCGATTTTCGCTCGACGTAACACACACACACACTCACACACACACACACACACACACACACACACACACACACACACACAGAACCGATTATAAAACGCTCGAATCGCCTGCAAAGAGCAGTAGGCCTGACATTTCGTTTGACATTTCCCGGTGTGATGTTTTTTACAGTACTTCAAAATTTAGGTCAATGGATTTTTCTCCATTCTCTACAAACGGCCTTCCCACACTTACACATATACTGAAGGGCGTTAGAAAAACTATTGGCGAAGGCGAAAATAGCACTTGCAACCGCCAGTTAAACACACGAGTTCGATGAACCTTTCGCGACTTTGCAATCGCGTTGCATCGAAATTTCGTTCGACTATGCGATTGTACACCATATCCCCAACCGTTCGGGCGATGTTGAGAAAGGTCAGAGACAGGAAAATGTGGCAGGATTCATGTGAAAATCTCCTTCCCGGTAGAAAATTAGGTCAAATGGAAAGCCGCAAACACGTTAATATGGATATAAACCTTTTTTTTTTACTGTTGGAATCCATGCTTCAGGATTTCGTTGTCACAAACACACACATTCTGGACACGAACGGCCAACTGTTGAGTTAATTAAAAAGGGTGTGTACGATGCATTGTTCCCGGGCAGGATAGAAAATGGAACTAATGGAATAATTATTTCGCCAAGGATATAGTGCCATCGCGACACATCATCATACTGCTTACAGGATGACATACAGAGTAGCCACTTTTTGCTGATGTCATGAATGCATACTGTGCTGTTGATGGAATTGGGAGGGGGTTAACATTTTCGTTGCCCTGCACACGCAACGCTGGAGTAAGCAAAGGGGAGGGTAATCATAAAAAAGATGATTCACGCATTTCACGGTGTACCGGTCACTTCGGACATGTCGACGGATTGCATCGTATCGCACGTACTTCACCGCGAACGTTATGGTTCCTGCATTTTCCGAAAATATTTCAGAGCGTAATCCTGTTTTTCCCATTGGCAGACAACAATGTAGCCTCTTTTGCTTACCTTCCGATTTGGATAAAAGATCCATCGTTGCGTACGATGGTCCAACAAGCTGGGGATATTTTTGCCGGGTTGTTCGGATCGGTCGGGAAGCTCGGGTGCTCAGTTTCACAATGTCACGTACATCCACAGCCGGCCGCAAGATGTTGTAGGAAGATGCACCTTTAGCGATCACCACTTTGTAAGGTGATGGATCTTGTGCGAGTTGTAGCTCGCTAGATTTGTTTTCTTTCTTCACTATCCAAAGGAAGCTGGAGGGGGGGGGGGGTTTAGTTGCCCAAACCCAAACTGCTAACAACAGACGACGCGTGTACGGGGTACAGATTTTTCGCTTTTCCTTCCCGATGCGCTCCGCTGGGTATTGGCCGTGACGCGAACCGGAGGGCCCACAGCACTATCGCGGCGTGAAGAGACACGGGTGTTGTTTCGGTGTCCCGCACCGAATGATATTATAGCACACACACGGTGTGGATCACGCGGGAGGAACGTGTGGATGGGCGTCCGAACAACGACGACAGGAGGAGGTATGCCGGGCAGCCACCTGAACGACCGCATACACACACATACACACGGTGGGCCAGAGAAAGGGGTGTATTATGCTCCCGGTCGCCTTCAATAAGGGTGTTTGATGTTTTCACTTTTCACTTCTTCAATGTGAAACTCACACATTCACTGCCACTTCTCGTCGACCGCATAGCAGTATAGGATCCGCGTACGACCGCTGGAAAAGCCATTCGAGGTATGTATAATGAGATAGGCTCCTTCTCTCTTTCTCTCTCCCTCGCTCTAAAGCACCGTACACATATCGCGCATTAGACGTCGTCGACCAAGGGCGCACACCACACAACACCACAATCTTTCCGCTTTACCGACCACACACCGGCCGCTTCCCTGCGTTCCACATTCGCTTTCCTCCCTGCCCTGCCCGGATCTTCTCAACACAAGCCGCGCGCGCTCGTCTGGATGTATATGTGTGCATGCGGGTGTGCGTGTGTGTACACAAATTTTCGGGTGGTGGCGATTTTCTTTATCGATAATCTTTCCCCGATGCAGCAGCAGTAGGCCGAGAATTAGCACACATTGATATGACACTGCCGTACGGAAACACCCACGTGAAATGGGCTAAATGTTGAAACGATGATGTGGTTGCTGCGTTGCAGCTAAAACGACGAGCCCTTAAAAGCTCGGTCGTGTCCACCTTGGCAGACGTTGGTGGTTCGTGTTTCCACTTCCTGCCTGTTATTTTGACGATCGGAAAGCTTCAAATTGATACTTCCTGGGATTTAACGGTAACCAGTGCTGGCGCAAGGATATATCTTCCGGATCGATCAAGACCTGCTGTGTGACTAAGACACTACGAAAATCCCACAACCGCCTAACTTTAGGATTGCAACAAAAAATGGATACCAGCTACACACACTCACTCCCTGTCCCACGCGTACACATAAACACACACATACACAAACACATGCACAAATGCAGAGTCACCACAGCAACACCGAGAGATCAGCTAGTTGACGTTTTCGCTTCTTTCACCAGTGTCGCCCTGTATGCTTTCCCTCCCCTTGTGTCCGGGCGGGGTGACCTGATTAGCTGTAGGTCTGAACAAATATTTGGCGTTTGATAGCCGCAGATAATCGAATGACCCGTGACGATACGGTACAAGGCGGGTTGCAAAAAATCCTTTCCTATTTACTTGCTTACTGCCCGCAGGAAATCCCGGTGTACACAAATAAACATACACACACACGCACACACTCGCAGCTTCACCACAAGCGCATAGCACGCTCGCTCGGGAAGACAGCGGAGGAAAGCAGACTGGCAGGTAGACAAGCTTGTTAGGAAAAACGTACGTCCTATCGTCCTTAGAAGAGTGGGAAATTTTACGGAAACGGTTAGTTGGCACAACGGAAGAGAAAAAAGATACACACGTCTCGGCAAACACCTGACAAACACTCCTTACACACCAGCTTTTGTCTTGTCTGTGTCAAGGAGGATGTAAGGGAGGTTATGTCATTCCATACAAATTATTTTAGCTGCTTCGAAAAAACAACAAAATTTTGACGTCTACGGTAGCTCGTGCTGAACCTAGCTTAGCACGGTTAATCATTTATGTATGTTCGTTATCGTTTCTTTGTTTACAAGATAAAAATGAGTAACAACAAGCATTTTAAAATTGTTTTCAGCGATTGAAAAAATCAAATAAACACGCATTAAATGCATCAGAAGAAATCAAAATTAACAAAAAAAACAAGATTGCAACATGGAGGTCAACAAGATGAACAAAAGTTAGATGCGACATAAAAACGTTTGACATATGCTCTAATGTATAGAGTTGTTATGGTAATAGGTTCTTTTCTCATTTGGTGATATGACTATCGCAAAATGCGACTTTCTGTATTTGAAACAAATTTGCCTATGCATGTTCAAATCGTTGACAAAAGGAGACAAGAACATTAGACGTCAAACTTGACATTCAATATGGCTAGCTAGCTGATCCGTCAATATATCAACATCGCAACAAAAAACTGTCACAATTCCGAAAATCTAAAATCAAATTAAAAGAATTCACTCAGCCTCTACAGTCGCAGATCCATAGGTTACGTTGACCCAAACTCCAAAAAGCTTATGAAAAGACATGTTGCCGCGGTCCGTTAGCCGCTGAATAACACCGCTGAGGATCACTTTTTTACAGCTTATTACGTGCATGGTTCTGATATAAACTAAAAGGGGGTTGTTTTCTAAATGACAGAAGACAGGATATTTGCACATGATACATAATGTGAATGTTTTACAAAGATTGTATGTGTATTACGGATGTTTTTTAATCTTCTTCAGTGACGTTGTATAAACTTCGCAAAAGTTGAAAAAGCTATTAAAATTAAAAAACAGTTTTTGAAGTATCTCACAAGTTTCTACAATAATATTTTTTTCACCAAATATTCGAAACATTTCAAAGTAATATAGTTTTGCTATATTTTATGCAATTGGTTCAAACCTTTTGTTCTGGTACATGAAAAAATGATGGTTTGCGGAACACGCATCAGTAAGACGCTGGCTGTTGCAAATAGGAGACCAATATTGGAGACAACTCTTCTACGACACAATCTACAGCACAATCTCTCACGAAATATTTCGACCGTTACTAAGCGATACGTAAGTTAAATTCACTTTACTGTCAACACCATCCACAAGTATTTTACATGAAAACCTAATGAGCTAACGATCAGGAGCTTCTGTTAACACGGCACTGAATTTACAGCCGAACCAATGTAATGTAAATGAGCTATTTATTGTAAAGTTATAAAAAGCGGTCAAGATTACTGTTGATATAATTTTTGCGTCACAGCATCTCGTCGTTCGCCATCAAGCTGCAAGTTTAGACAAGTGTTTAGATGACTCAGAACACATTTGATGCGTGAGTTTGACTTTATCTTCGCTCGGGGTTTTGTTATTATATGAATGAATGTTGACACGCTTAATAGAACATGTATATAAACGTAGCGGGACTACAATGCTTTTGTTAATTTCTTTGAAATTTGATCAAATGAGCATAGTTTTACTTATAAACTGAATGAAAATGACAGTATAGTGTTATCTTCGTTTTGTTCAAGTTGTTTTATTTATCAGTGTTATTAAGATTTCACTTTTTCTACCTTAATTCGAGACCGTAACATAATTGCAATGGAATTTTATTTCACATACAAGATTGCGGTAATGTGCGATACCTATACAAATTCAGTAGAAGTTTAAAAATAAAGCTGTATACACCAAATAAGGAATAACGTAATGTTTGTAATTATATCTCATTTGATATGCTTATCGGCTAATTTAATTTCACTTTCTCATTCCATAACGCAACCAGTCATACCGGTTCATTCTATCTGAAATATCATTGCCAATAGCTAGTTTGTTTAGTTATCACTGAGTGCCCCAGAGGGAAGCTCGGATGTTGTGTTACGATAGACTTCTTCGTTTACTAAGCGCTGACGCTCGATATACATCGAAACGCGAATGTTGCGCACCTGATGGTTATTGATAAGTTTTAGTAGCGAAAAAACTGACAAACCTACCCAAGTGGCAAACGAAGCCCAGGCACCAAATTGTGCCGTGCCCATTTCGATGTAAAACCCGGACGTTTGGATGTTGAGCTCCACGTTGGTAATATTTTGGCCATCCGCAATTTCGCAGCTGCAATAAAGAGAATTCATAATTAAAATCTTTTTTCACTGTAAAGCTATCGATTATAAGACGGTAACATACGAAGGAAAACGTTGGGTCATTTCTCCACAC
The DNA here is from genome assembly GCA_000956215.1 of Anopheles farauti No. 4. NCBI lineage: Eukaryota > Metazoa > Arthropoda > Insecta > Diptera > Culicidae > Anopheles > Anopheles farauti No. 4. Next base: position 14,428 of record JXWZ01013563.1, on the reverse strand, counting down.
CAGGCCATAAAACCGAGGGTAATAATTATGGCAGCAATTAAAGTCATGCTGCACAAGGAAATACTGAAAACCACATCAAAAAACAGTCCCAGAAAGGAACTCTCGAGCTCCCGGTACGCCAGTAGCGCCATCCTGTAAAAACACCAATTACAATAACACAACTTTTAGCGACAATTTTAGTTTTCGATTAAGATTACTCACCGATAGATTTGTATTCCAGCGATAATGAACAAGCAAACGCCAACAATGATCGGATAGTTGCAATACGCTTCAGAAGCCCACCTTACATCGAACAGCCCATCCTTTTCCTGCCATGTGCCCGTGGTGAAGAGTAGACAATGCCCACTGTGATCGAAAAACACTAGGATAAGTATTTCCATGGTAAGCCCATATTTCCAACACCCGTTGGAACTATCTTACTCGAAGGAACGGACGTGTACTGCTAGCGGAATGTAGATGCACATCGATAAGATAAATGCAAACACATGCCCAGCAATTTGGCTCAATATTAGCACATTAGAAAGGGCCATTTTTCCTATGGCGCATCAGATGTGCCGCCGGTGGTGGATCGTACAACAGATAGAAGATTCAATACTCCGTTTTCTTCTTCCTTATTAGAGACGGCGAGCCGATGGTAAAGCCAGCGTAGTGTACCTTTCTTTCGTTAATATTCGTAGGCCTGGTGATAATCGGAGTTATTAACAGATTATAGACTAAATTAATCCGATTAGTTCATCACAATAAACGCCTACAATATGAAATACAGTTTTGTTTTTATCAAACCATTCGTGATCACAGTTTTTGGTAAACAATCATATTTTGACAATCATTCTGTTTTTTTCTCATCATCTTCAACATGTTTACACTGATAGGTTTAATACTGTTTGTACCGTTAGAAACATTTAAAAGCTCATTCGAAGGTTTAAAGCTTTTAAAACCATTTAATCTTTGATCTGAATAAAAGGATCAGGATTGAAATTCTAACTATATTGTAAAATCTGTATTTTACACAGAAAGACAAAATTTCTATAATAAAAAAACTTCATCCAACAATAATCACATAGCGGTTATTGTGGTCGGTAATGCAACAAAAGGTAAATGCCCATGTACCTGCTACATTTTTTTAAACATTTTATCGGGTTTTTACTCATATAATTTTTTAGCAATGAAAAATTGATGTATTTGTAAAGGGTATATTTGAAAGTACTATTTATATGGCTTGTAACGCATAATGTAATGTTTCAAAACTAATACAACTATTAATAATATGTGTGCTTGATTCAAGTCCTAATTATTTGGAGAACGAATGAAAAATTACTATCCAATAACTATAATCGAAATGAACCAGGTAACACTTGAAATAATATTTAACTCCTTTCTAATTTCAGCCAGAAATATTCATATGAAATAGTCTAATGATTATTCATTCATATAAAAATAGCAGATGATAGATGGAGTCGTATTGCTTTTTAGAGTGGAAGCTGTCCAAACCCACCAAAAACATAACACATTTAATGACTCAATTTAATGATTGATTTGATTTGTTGACTGTCGCGCAAACGGTCGTCCTACTATCCACCTGTGGTGAACTAGCCTCTCTTTCTTCTCAAAGAAAAATGATAGTTTACTTACGGCATTGAAATATGGTGGAACTTTCAGATTTTAAATCATTTTTTTCTTATAAAGAATATATTAGGTAAAGAGTGCCTCTTTGTTAAATTACCTATAGCAACTTTAGTCCAAACAAATTTTATTTATCGGTTCATACTATTTTACACACAACGAAATTATATTACAGGCGTTGGCTATCTGTAGCAGAACCCATGTTGACAAAATTAAAATTATTCTTCAGTTGAACGATTTTTGGCAAAACGTACTATAAACGCACTGAGTCTAATTCAAAAGGACGATCCTTGTAATCCTTGAAGCCTTTGGAACATTTAAAACTCTCGTGCAAATTAGTTTTCTCCACAACTTTGGCTTCCGAAAAATAATTGAATAATCGAGAGGCCGACTCTCATGGGTAAATTGAAAATCGCAAAATAAAAGCAATGTATCCATTTAATCTAGTACAATTTTTTTTATGAAATTTAGGTATACATTTTTTTGTTGATATTTTAATTATATTCCTGTTTAGTTTTTAAAATTTAAATGTACTCTAGACAAATAGTTTAATTTATTGTTTAATACTTTTACTTACATGGACCGGCCCGGTTGTGTAGTGGTAGCGGCGCCGGTCTTTCACACGACAGGACCGGTAGCATGATCCTATTCGTACCGTCTCCCACTAGCGAGCATGACTTCGATCGTTACGCCAAAGAGAAGAAGAAGAAGAACTAACATGTATCAACTGATTATGTAACACTGTCTACATTAATTGTGTTTTTTATACAGTAATCTGCAACAATTTTTTCATCATTGGAGTTTAATCGTACAATGGAAAATCACAATTTATCCCTGAAAATATCTCTCGGTTACGCAATGTCGCGCCTTATTGAAACTGGGCATCACTAACAGTACTAACACTATGATCACTAAAACGAAACGCAACTATGTGTGAGCTAATATCAACGAAATGTGAGTCCTTCCCAGGGGTATAAAAGGAGGAGACAATTTTACAATAAACATTATACGGATTATTTCAACACACGCGACCAAACCGTCATCCATTGTATCATCCCAAAAGAAAAGAAATCTTCCCAGGAGCTACGGCACAGGGTCCTTAAATTACTGAAGAGAGCAACTAGCGGGAAGGCACTGGGAAGCGGATAAAAGGTTACACACCTAAACTTCTCCAATACATAGGCCGATTCTTCGCCGTCTTAAGGAAAGCTTCAGCGAGCAAGAATACCGTTTTACCGGGTCATCATACCAGGTATTTACTCAAAATTGGAAAATATATTTTTTTATAACACTTTTATTGCAAGTTCCTACAACGCAATTTTGGATGCAATTTTGCGGCTTTAATACAGCCTAGAAACCCTCTTGTTCGCTTTATATGTGTGTAAAATGGTGCCAACAAGTTCTGGAATGATTTGGTTAGGTTCTCGAAATCATGAATAATTTATATTTAACAACGCGAACATATGGTTTACCGCTCTGCGTGCTTTTTGTGACGAACCATTCTGGAAGAAAAGTAGTCTGGAGAAATATTGGCCCCACAGTGCAAGTGAAAGTACAATGAAGAAGCCGTTACTATGACGATCCGCCACCATGAGCAGTACGATAATTTTGCAGAGCAATAGACTCGTTAGGCCTCGTAGGGTTTACGTAATGTTATTTGTGATATATTAACGTTAAATCACGATAAAAAAACATGTTGTATCAATTTTACTGATTTGTGTATATTTTAATTATACATGTATGTATATATATATATATATTTTGTTGTTCTTGCTATTGACAAATTATGTTTAACCTATTTATAATCACATATATTTATATATATATATATACTTTATATAATTCACTTCTTTATAATAATTATTAAATAGTTAATAGTATTTCTTCTGTTTTCTCCTCTCATGCATTAACCGATCCTTCGTTTTGTTTATCCTCTGTTTCATTTTTTTTGTTTTCATTTGTGTTTATTCTTTTTAGTGGCTTTGCTATTATTATTATTATTATTTTTGTTATTTTTCTTTGTTTTTCCTTCATTCTCTCCCCTGTTCTCGTGCTTCACCGTTGTGTATTATCCCTTTTGTTTGTTTATTTTTTTTATTCTCCTTATGCATGTATTTTTCACTGTTTTGCTACCGGAGGTATTGTTTCTCGATCGCTCTCTATTCCTTTGTTCTTTCGCAATCTGTTTGTTTTTTTCCTTCTTGTGTTCCTCTTTTTTTCCATCCACTTTTTTATTCCCATTCGTTATTTTCCTGTTTGTTTCACGTTATGTTCATGATGGGAGCCTCGTGTATTTGTTTGCGCTACTATGTCACCCGTTCGCTATCGTTTCTACATGCTCGGTATCGCGCTTCACTGGTGCATTGCGATGATTTGTGCGTCTTGTTTACGCAGCTGTGTGTTCCTCCTTACACGTCCTGCCATGTTTGTGTTAGTTGTGTTATGTGTCAGTGGTTTGCTTTCTGTCTAATGTGTTGCAGGCTGAGGAGGAAGATGGAATGAGGGAGAGGGGAGGGGGAGTTATAAGTGAGGGAGGGGGTGATTTGCTTTCCGCTAACGCTAGTGGAGAGTATCGCATCATATGATTTATGTGTGTGTTTTTGTTACTAATTTCCCTTGCATAGTACGCGTGTGAAGCTTTCGGGGTATCGGGGTATGCACAGCCTGCCTCGACTGTGACTGACGTCCAGACGAATGGCACGTTGATAGCTCACCTGTGTTTTAAACAATGGTTGCTTAAACTGTTGAGTGTGCTTTTGATTTCATTCTTCATTTGTTTATTTTTGCGTGAGTTCCCTCGGTTTTTGGTCAATACGAGCGTCAACTGTTGTGCGTCAACGAGTGGGTTGGGTATCGGAGGTGTCGGAGGAATTGGTGAGTAGTGTATGTTGCGTACCTCTTTTTTGGCTTTGCATATCCGCCCGTCCTAGGCTAGCTGTCAAAGCCGTCATTTCACAGTGACCTACTGCGCTCCAAAAAAAAGGTCCCCGCATCGTGATTTCCGCTCTGCATGATCTCAGAGTCGAGTCGATCCGTGCGAAAAGTCACCGTGAAATGCACCTCGGTGAACGGTGTGGTCTCCTACGCACATTTCCCGCTCGTTAAATACTGTTCCTTCCGTTCGTCCGTACTAGCAGCACGCTGGAAGTGAATATGCCGTATATGCCATATTTACATACGAAATTGGCACCATACGAACCGGGAATACCGTTCCCTGCTGCTTGCTATCCGGTTTGTGTTTGTGTGTGTATGTGTGTGGGTTTTTTTATTCCTTGTTTTCGTACCTATTTCGGGTTGTCGTTTGTTTGTTTGTTCTTTTTTGATTTTTTCTTGTTTTGTCATGTTCAGTTATGTTATGATATATTTTTTGCTCTTTTTCGTGGTTTTATGTACTTTTTTTCGACATTTTCTTGATTATCTTCGTAGCTTTTTCCGCTCGCACGTTCGCTCTCGTACGCCCTTCCTTTCATCGACACTACATCAACTCTATGTTGAGATTTTTTTTTGGTTTATTTTAACTTTTTCATTAGAAGGATATACTGCAATATATTATGGTCAGTTTATTTTCTCATTGTTTTCACTCATCTTGCCTAGAATGACTGTGTGTATGCCCCTATATGCCACGCCAAAGTGCCTCTAGGCACGTTTGTTTTCTCCACCGTTTTCCCCCATCTTATTACATGTTAATTATAATAATAATAATTGTTCGCATTACTATTATCATTACATACCAACTAGACCATTATGCTGTAGTTCCCTTGTGTGTGTTTTCTTTTTTTTTCTCTTATACTTTTTTATTTCGCACCTTCACCACTGCACCACAATTTCATAATAACGAACCGAACTGAAGTTTCGCTGTAGCAGCGCTATAAACATAGAAAATATTTGAACTTGATCCGTTTTCCCGTGCCCAGCACTAGCGAATGCGTTCCCGGATTCCACGACCGGAAGCGTATTTTTGAGCGGAAATGTATGAGTGGCTAATCGAGTAAAAAGGTTAACTGAGGGTTTGTAACGAACGTAAGAGTTCTTTTAGAACATGCTAAAACGTACGAACTGAAAACCCGGTGGTAGATCTGGTAACGAAACCGCGTGGTGACTTCACAAACACTGACAACTAACGAACGTAGGCTACCTATTGGCTGGGTGTGTGGAGGAAGGAATTTGTCACCATCGAGAAACGGGTATGTGTTACTAACTACTGGCACCGATGTGTTGAGCCACTGCATTCGCGCTGCATCCCCGATGTAGCTAGCGCATCCCGAGATGGCACACATTCCGGTTGGATATCGAGCGTGCATCAACGTAGGCTTCGACCTGTTGTTAAGATGTTTCGTTTCGCTACACCCCAGGTAGCGTGCCCGGTTTCGTTTTACAGTTACGGCATGCGCCCAAGAGGAAAATATTGCCCATGTGTCGCCCGGATGAAGACACTTAAGTCCCCACCCAAGAGCACCGAACACAACTGGATAAGGACAATCGGGTGGCGGTGCTGGAGGTCGAGTTGTAAAGCTTTCCTTCCAGCTAACCGGTGGCCATGCCCAGGACACGCTTCGGAGGGGGAGGTGGGGGGGCACGAATGCACTGTTTCGCTGGGCTGCATTTTTTGTTTTATTTTGGATGGTCTTCCGGAATACAATTGCAGCCAGCATATCGAAATGCGAGTGAGAGTTAGTCACACTGAGCCCCTACCCTTTTCTCGATGGTGAGAGAGAGTAAGGTTTAGAAAGATGGGAGAGGGGGTGGGAAAGTGTTGAAAGCTTTGGAGTGAGAGAGACAGAGAGAGAGAGAGAGAGAGAGAGAGAGAGAGAGAGAGAGAGAGAGAGAGAGAGAGAGAGTTTGGAGAATGAATTTTGAAAGAGTGGGAAACCCGACGTTGCGTACGGTCCTTCCGATTCCGGAACCAACGGAAGGAGGTCAACGTCGGGATGAAAGTTTGGGACGCAGGTCTGGCTACTGCGTAGACAGTAGTCCAGCTTTTGTGTATAGAACTAAGAAGCGTACCGCAAAAAAAAAGAACGAACCGAAACAACAAACTAATTACGCACAGTTTGCACTAAACTAAACGATGCGTGCGTCTTCCTTCCCTTTCTCCCACGACCGGTCGATCGGCTGTGGTGTTGGAAGGGTTTGGGGTAGGGGGTTATTTTTGGAAGGGAGCCGGTGGTTTACCTCCGCACCGTGTGTGTGTGTCTAGGAGATATGGCGCAATATGGAATGGACCAATGCACCCGGATCCGCAGTTTTCCCCAGGACGCCATCCGTGTAGGTCTTATGTGACGCAAACGCACCCGTAGCCGAAAGATGGATTCGGTTTTGAACGCATTCACACACACACACACACACGCACGTCCGTTCGCGCAATCACACTTGGTAGAATTAGAAGAGGACATTTATGCAGCTGCTCGTTCATACGCAGACAAAACCCGTACCATCCGTACGTCGGCTAAGCGGGGGATCGCGGAATGCCTGCGCGGTCTGGCCTTTGTTGGGAAATATGCCCCTGGGACGTGTGCACGGGTCTCCATTTTGCGATACAGGGATAGGGGTGAGTGGGGAGGGTGGAAAGTCATCGGACCTTATCTGTCGGGAAAAGGTCCCATTGCTTTCGCTTTTTTTTGTTTGTTTGTTGCACTCATACATTTGCTCGTGGGTGAGATGTCCTTTGCTAGTGCGGGTTGTTTGCTTTCCTAACGCGGAATGCGTGGCTTCCTATTGATACTAAATGCTCACGACTCCGGGAATGCCTTTTAGCTGCCGATCGGCGGTGTGATGCGCGCTGAACATTGGATGCACACACGCCTGACATTCGGATACAGTGTCTTGGCATTATTACGCCCGGAATGGGTGTAGGAAGCGTTTGTTTGATTTTTTTTTTGGATTTGTCAACGAGATTGTCAACGAAAGTGAACGAGATATAGACGTTGGATGTGTAGGTTTTACCTATTGCTGATGTTGTAAAATGCTCCTCCTACTTCCGCACACACGCATACACACAAGTAGAGCCCCGTCACCTCATCGACTCCTGCGACGGCTTTTTGTGTGAGCATCGGTGACAATCGCAATCGGAGTATGCGTTGCGTTCAAAGGACATTTGGGTTCGATTGCAGACTCCAGCACCCGATGGGAATCTGGTTGTATTGTCCCGAAACGTGTATCTCGTTGTATAGCTGTTTCCTCACAGTTCCTCACAGTTTCCTCACAGAAAGATTTCTTGCTGTAGGAAATGATTTTTTTCTCTTCTTCTTGTCCTCCACTCCTCTCGTGCAGTGAGGACTCTCAAGCTCTCTGAATGTCGGAGTGAGTTTCTCGCCTGCTACGATCATGTGTGTAATGGTGGTCTCCATTAGTTGTGAAACTAAGCAAACTAGATTCATACAAACGTGTTTGTTCTGTTTTAAATATGTGAGTGTTTTTTTTTCTTCCTTGTAAGAAAACATGAGAGTTTGTTAGTGTATGTGTGAACGGCGTGTTCATTGTGGTGTGTTCGTGTATTACTATTTAAGCTGGTAAAATACCATACGTAACGTAATTGTTGTAATTACATTTTACAATTATAAAGACATTGTGTTGCGCACGTTATTTCGCAACCAATGTGTTGTTTCTTGGTGCGTTTGATTTGATGTGTGTTCCGTGTGTTCCGTGGGTGTGGGTGGTGTTGTATCAAACGTTGTGTGTTGAAATGAGTGTGTACAAATTTGTGGTTTGCTTTGTTGCGCTACACTTTCCTTTCAACTATGTGTGCGATTTTTTTTATACTTCTTCCCTACCGCACCTGCCCCACCTACTAAACATGAGCGGTGGGACTGCTTGCTAACATAGTCATCGTACGAGTGATGCGTTAGCGTTCAAGCGAACTGTAGGGTCGCCTTCATTTCCTTTAATCCTTTACAACTAATACAGACAAAAACGCAAACAAAAACAAAGAGCATCGGGCACGCTGGCCGCTACGAATAGTTTTCCGATTGTGATAATTTAAAATTTTTCCTTCCCTCTCTTGTACCTGATGCACCAATCGCGCCAATCAGAGATTTGGTTATGCCCCTCTTTTATCCGATAGTACAAGGCAAATTTGATGATTCAACTGAAAATTAGAGAAGGGAGGCGAACTAAACATTCACATCGAGATCATGTTATAAACGTTCGATCGGATTTGTGGTTACGCGCGTCGCTCTTGGTTTGTGCGGGACACATTTCATTCGGTCCACCCGCCCACCGCACGTACGTTTGCACAATTGTTTGCAAAATGAGTCTTGCTCATTACACCTTGCTCACCTAAATTCGTATTAACGTTTAGACTAATCATACTTCCATTTACTAGCCTTGTTGATTTCTAAACCACTCTTGGGATACTTGGTTTGGCTGAGAAACGAAAAAAAAACAATTGAAACAATAAATTGAAGAAAAAAAAAACAACAAAACCTTTAAATGTCGATCACTGAGGATCTCTTTCTGGCACATGAGTCACAGAAACAACATAAATTAAGCTTCGTAACAAATTCGGAACATAACCTCAAAATAGTCACGTTCTCATACATAGGAGGGGTTCGAAAAAGAATTCAATTGAACTCATAAACGTTTCGTTTTATATGCTTTCGTAACTGTACACACAATAAGAAACAAAAAAACAATGTTTAACAATGAGTTACACCGGCTACCGGTGGAGGAGGGGGGGGGGTCCCTTCACATACGTCAGTGACAGTGAGGCCCCTACTGCGCCTCACTGGAAATCGGTAAATGTGTCTACTGCTACGATCTACAGCTTCCTCGCAAACTGCAAACCCATCCGCCATATCTCAACCCATCCTGGTGGAGGTGCTGGTGGTGGTGATGGTAGTGGTGATGGTGGTTGTGATGATGTTAGTTGTTTTACTGTTATTTGCTTCGTCCAGCAAATAAAGAGCCATTAATTTAACGTTCTTACACGCTTGTTATGCCTTCCGCGATGCTGATGCATATGCAACCGTCTCGTCTTGTGTTTGTGTTCGAGTGGGATGCTATGTCGTCTTCGGTCGGATTTGCCGTACTTTCACTGCTTGCTGCGATATAGTAGTTTTGTAAGATGGTTTCCTGTTTTTGTTGCAGCTGTGGTTTTGATGGTGTGGAGTTGTTTTGGGATGTGTGTGTGTGTGTGAGTGTTTTTGATTCGTTTCTTTTCTGCATAACGATGGTTCGTGTTCGTTCGTTCCGATTGGGTGTTGCTGTGAAAAATGTGTGATAACACTCGCTGCTTCTTGTCCGTTTTTTTTTGTTTTTGTTTGTTGGTTTGCCCTCACCCCGTCATGATGCTCATCGTTTCTAAACCTTTAGTCGTTTACTGCTATTTACTGTTTTGTTGCTCTTGTTTATTTCTTGTTCTCATTGCACTACTATTGTGTATGCGCACGTGTTTCCTACTTGTTTGCTGGTATGTTATGCTATGTTTAGTACTTGAATTAGATTCCAATTCATTCATTCATTGTAAATATTGATGTTTACTGTTTTGTTTTGTGCGCGGTGTCTCAGGCAGGTGTCGCCCGTTTTTACTGAAGTCTACTTCAACCTAGTTTTTTTTGTTTGTGTGTACTCCCCCTTTCTAGTTATCTCTACGCTTCCCAGACTTGCGACCAACGTTACGCACACTTTCTAGTTCGACTTGAATTATCTACTACACGGTACACGCACAGACACATACATATATATAGAATTTTGTTATCGTGTTTCATGTGGGTTGTTTGCTTTTTACAGATGTTTGTTATATTCTATCCCGCAATTACTACCGCATTTCTACATCCTGTCGATTAGCTAGATTGTACACCGTGTTTTGTGATTCCTTTTTCTTGCTTTTTCTGCTTGTGCGTGTTGTTTTGTGTTTGCAAGGTTTCGTCCGTTTCCTTTGCTTCGCTATTGTTTCCAGTGATTGTTGTTAGTATCTATTTTACGGGTTTCCGTTCTGTTACGATAATTTCCACAAACGACTACGTGCTTGAAATTCGGTTCACTTGACTGGTTGTGGGCGTGTGTGGGAGAAGGGTTTCCAGTTATGTTTTCATAGCCCAACTTGGCAGACACCAACAACCGTAACGACGCACAAACACACAAACACACACATACGCGCGCGTGGTGGTTGGGGTTGGCTTACAATTTGACTGAATTTTCTGATTCAAACAATGCTTTTTGCGAGAATTTATGTTTCGGAAAGAGATAGTGTGTGCTTTGAATAAAGATTGATTGTTTGAAAATTCATGGGAAAATTGCTGAAATGAAAAACGAAATGAAAACGAAATGAAACCGAACAAACACAGCAGCAAACTTGCCAGTCATTAGTGAAGCTCACTATCTTGTGACCAAATGTTCGGCTTTGTAGCGATATGGCGCTCAATGATGCTGTTCGATGCGCTCATCTTCGCTACTGGGCTTCTAAAATGCTCTTTTTCTTCATCTTCTGATTCTTTACTTCCCCCTTCTCCCCGCACGAATCCCATCCATTCTTTTTCTTGGCTGTCTTCTCCCACAAAACACCCGACAAACGACGAAGCACGTTAAATTAATCGCTCGTTATACCATATTCAAAAATCTGTATTATTGGAGTCGACCTCGTCGGGCTCCTGGGGAGCCGCCAGCGTCATCTGGATCCCCGATGGCCCCATCACCTGCATCGTGGGCTCGGTGTTACGTCGTTTCATTTTGCCTTTCATTTTCTTCAACATAGTTGCCTGTGTTCACGCATTATATATACATACACACACACGTATGCGCACGTCGCCGCCGTCGTCCGGTCCATGAGTGTAAAATATTGGGATTGGTGTAGTGAACGTGTGAGTTGAGTTGTTGGTTGGTATTGATAATTTTATAACGTTAATCGGAAGTGTGTGTGTGTGTGTGCGTGTGATATAGAATGTATCGTTGATCGTTGGGTCACATCGTTTCATGTTCCGCGAGTACAATACAGTTTGTCACATCGTTTCATGTTCCGCGACAGTACAGTGTATGATGTCGCGAAGGATGTTGGGTTCGTGTGTTTTTGTTTTATTCATTTGGTGATTGCGTTTTGTTGGTGGCAGTTGTTGGATGCGTGTTCCGGCATTGTTATTGGGGTAACAATTTGAACAAGTATCCGAGTGTACAACAGTCGAGTGTGAAACATTTGGATTGGTTTAGGTTTTGATTGGTTTAGATTTTTTGACATCCACGGTTGAAAAAAAGAAAGAAGAAAGAAGAATTGAAATCCATTTTTAGCATCATTTGTGATCGGTGTTGAGTTAGTTAATATATGTCATATTATATGTCAGTTAGTTAATAAATTTTGTTTCATTTGTTTGTTGAGTAAATATTTAATTGTATCACCAAACTATCTAGAGCAAATTAATGTAAAAATGAAACATTTAAAATACTGTCAAATACAATAGAAGCATACAAATTGGAATTAAACAAACTCATATGTAACAATGTGTAAATAAAACTGACCGTATGTATGTGTAATATGGAAACAAAGCCTGCAACTCGTATGCTGTAGCGATAGGAACTAACGTTTAAAACAAAAACTGGCAACGATGAATTGATTAGAATTCAATTAGAACTAATTGCAGAATAACTATTATAGCGAAAGAATTCTATAATAACTCGAAGAAAAAAAATGAATACAAATAATGCGCCATTTTACGATAAATGTTCGCATGGGATGTTCAAGATATAAAAAAAAACAAAAAACAAAAACTTAATGACCATAAAATACATCATAGAAGCGATGCAATTAATTTGGGTTAGAAAATGAGAGTTGAACTTCAGCAAGCTGTTCAGTTGGACAGACGAAACCAAAATGAACAAACAACGGAACGTAGAAGATGGTCTCACAAAGATGTAGAAACAAAATATATGTATATTAAATATGCGCAAAAAAACCCTACAAAAACCGTTACATAGCGCAAGTAGAACGACAACAGATGAGCAATAGTGAATTAGATAAGAATAGCAAAAAAACCATTGTATACGATAGCAGCAATCAGACGTAATGCAAATTGGCAAATAATCGGTGTTGTACTGAGTAACGTAAATACAGTATTATGTAAGTAAACTAGATATCGTAAGATAGTGAACTGAACTTGAGCATACTAACAATGCGATAGATGTGTGGTAGAGGGATTGATTGATTTGTCATATCAGTTTAGAATGCAGAATAGAAACAATGGTAAAAAAGGTAAAGAAGTGATAAACAAAATAGGTTTGCGAAGATGTTGCGTAACAAGACATGTAGTAGTTCGTCGGAACAAGGATCGATGTGTTAGGTAGGTGGGCGATTAGACATATTATGCTGGACAGTACGTTTCAACTTGTATTACTTCCGGTTGCTAGTATTGCGTACGTGATACTGTGATTGGTGGTGGTGGTGGTGGTGGTGGTTTTTGGTGGTTGTGGTGGTGACTAGTATGTTGTTATGTGTCTCAAAACTAGGAGTTTTTTGTTTTTATTTTGTTTGGAAAGGTTTCCATGTGTCGAGAAGAGTTCGGTAAGAGGTGACAATGGTCGGAAATGGCGATACTTCTTTCTACGGTGGCGTGCGTCAATAGATCAATCCATAAGTATACATATCAAGTCATTCGAAATACACGTACCATAATGTGCAGTAATACGTCGGAGAAATAGATATATAGAGAAAGAAAATGAGAGAGTGAGAGAGATAATAACGAAGGGTCGAAGGTGATGTACATGAGAACTTGCGAGAGGGAGGCTTTTTTATTCGCTTTCATAAATGTTTGAAACGGGTTAGTTTAACGTTTGTGGGGAGTAACATTTTTGGTTTTCTTTTTTGGCCGCAAAAGATATTTGCTTGTGGGATCAATTATGGAGCTATGAAAAGATTTCCCCAAGGAGCGTTGGCAAAGCTTGGCTAACGTTTTTTTTGAAGGCTAAAGGTACGATGTTTCGCACCATTTATGCTACTTTCAGACTGAAAGTGAAACAGAATTGGAAGGCATGGGGTATTTTGAGTGTATTTTGAATACAATTACACGACGCAACGTATATATCGTTTTGCGCTCCGGCCTCCTTATCTCTCAATTCAAATGCGCTCTCCACTAGGAATAACTGAACATACTAACTTACGTTATCGAGTAGAAAATAAGTTATCCTAAACGAAGTTCAACGACGATCTCACAACGATCATAACTCAACAGAAGAAGCGTAGATGGAACTAAACGCGTTATAGACGTATTGGTTTAAAGTTAGACACAATTCACAATCATATAAACGTTCTAAAAACTAGTGCTCTGGCTTTAGCCACTTTCCGGTGACGGAAATTGAGAGTTTTTTTTCTTCTTTGAAATAGTGTGTTTTCCTCTGTTTTCATGCTTTATATGTCTCCCGGATTTCTATGTTGTTCGGACTACGCTCGCGTTCGGACTATATTCCCCGAGGTTGGTCGAGTTTGCGAGTTCATAGAAAACAGGAGAATAGAAAGCTAGGACCGGACGGACGGGTACTCTAGGTTCCGCTCAGGGCATCTTTATCACGATCTCCATTTTCTGGAGCTCCCCCTTGCGAGAATCCCGCAACGGCCGGTGAGATATGCGGTTCTGTAAGCCTCCGTTTGCTCTTAATTTTCTTCAGCATCGTTGCCTATAGAAAGTTAATAGCATGTAAGGTTGGATCAGTATCGGTCGGAAGGGATTTGGAAAGTTTTGTTTGGTACACATATTATTAGGTGATGTAGTTCTATGATTTTTGTTTTGTTACATTACATTCACAATAAAAAACACGCACACACACGCACACACACGTACACACACACACACACACACACACACACACACACACACACACACACACA
>JXWZ01013562.1:0-26655 GCA_000956215.1 Anopheles farauti No. 4 | reverse complement strand
TGCCCGAGTGAGTGCGTGTTTTGTTTGTGTTGGGGGGTTGATTCGTGCGAGTCGTTGTGCGCGCCTTCCGTGAGGGGTTTTCCATTAGCGTAACGCACACAAATACAAACACTTGCCGACGGTGAAAGTCGACACCCGTCGCACCGCACCCTTCGCCCTGGCACCTGACACGTCACGGGTGAGCAGTGCTCCGACGCAACCATAACAAATAAAATAAAAAAAGCGCGTGAGTTACTCTCTCCGCCGGAACCATGCGCTAGGCCGCTGTCACCTTCGTGGTGTTAGTGCACGATAAATATTCTATCCCTACGCTTGCAGTGTGTATTGGTGTTGGCAGCTTTCCGCACAGTGGAAAACACTCTCACTTGCCGTCCGCTTCCTACATCCGCAAGATCTTTCACCGCGGGAAAATCACCCCCGCGCGCACATGTGTGTGTGTAATTCCAATCAAATCATCTGTGCCAGACCGCACACACCAACACTACCGCCAAAAAACACAGTGCACTAGTAGCCCGTGTTTACGATAAGCGTCCGCTGGGAAACCATAAACAGCTTTCTGCAGTGCGAAAGGATACGGGCATAATTTACGTAGAAAACACATTTACAAAACCGATGGTGGCGTGGAAAGGGCCGGGTCGAAAATACTAAGAATCGAAAGACCGTTCCCGTTAATCCGGTGTGAGTTTTTCGCGTAACATTTGATTGGAAAACGGGCACACACAGTGTCAAATCCAGCGCAGTGATCGGAAAACGAATTGCGAAACGTATCGCGCGCTTCCTTCAAAGTAAAAGGCCGATTAATTATACACCCCTGCCGCAGCGTTGTTGGCCACATCGTACTACCGGGTTGTGTGAGTAGTGGTGTGATGGTTTGGTAGCTTTTAGCGGGAAAGTTAGTTTGGGCCCTGCAATTGGAATCGTGAACGCATTTTCCGTGTCGTGTTATAAACGTGTCCTGAAAAGTATTGTATCCACCGAGTACTCTACCATTTTATGGAGAAGCAGTGATAGGTGAGTGTTTAATGTGAGAATAAGCCAGATGGGAGTTGTGAGGAGGTGAATGCGCTGTATTTTTTCTATTTTATAAGTTTGGAAGAGGAAGTGGATAACTCGTCAATTTAGAAAACATCCTCTTTAGGTTTCAATGATGTATTATTACAACATTATATTAAAAATAAGCTTGTCGTTACAGCAACATTCGCCATTGCCATTGTTTTCTCTAGTTGGTAAAACTTTATTCCTACTTGTATACGTACTTGTATGCGTTCGAGTAAAAGATGCATGTTTTTGTAAATCATGTTCTTAAATTGGCTAGAAGAGGATGTGCTCACAGTTACTACGCCGATAAAATGTAAGCTAAGGGGAGTTGATCAATTACTTTGTATTGTTTGGGTATTCCTTAGAACAGAAATCATTTTTTTCTTTCTTTATTTTTTTTATTTACTTCTTTATCGTTATTTCTTTTTTTACTATTTATTTTTTATTTTTATATTTGTTGTCTTATTATTTCGTTTCTTTAATTCGTGCCTTGGTTTATCATTGTTTTTTCTTTTGTTATGTTTTTTCTGATTGTTTTTTAGATTTTAATTTGTATTGTTGGAATGTTAGTTCTTCTACTCTTCCTTCTTTCGATTGTTTATCTTTCTTTTTATTTATTTTGTATTGAACTTAGTACTAGGATAACCCAGAATAGTTAGTAAATCTTTTATATGTTTATCCTCCATGGCAGACATATTAAAAAAATAGTGCAACATCATCATTCACGGCACATTTTTTGCAAATGGTTGTATTGAGATACTCGATGGGTACCTGAAGGCAATCATATTCGAAAGTCACTTCACTTTTCTATCTTTTTCATCAATTAGATATCAATTAACTCTATTTGATATCTGACTCAGTTTAAAAGAAAGGTCTTTCGCTGTTTTAATGATTTATTTTATCTCATTTGTTTATTGTTTTACGCAAAGCGAGCAATATTTTTGTTAGTTTTAGATGCAATATCAATCTTTGCATATACTCTTGAGTATTTCTTTGTATCTATTCTCCAGTGTTTGTGGAAAATTTGATTTTTATAAGAGGTTGAGCAAATGTTTTAACAGATTTTTTAAAATTTTTTTTGCACCATTTTGTACCATCTTAGCATTTGTATTGTCCTTAATATTTCCTCTACGATAAATAGCCGATTTCAAATAATTGTTTTTTTTTTCACAATTTTTGATGACATGTTCTTCACATAAAATTACCCCAAGCGCGAAACTCTTGTTAATGTACTCGTTCCAATGATTTCCACCTTCCCGTATTGGAGAGTGATTTGGATAAGCTATAGTGAATAGTTCTTTAAGCTCTCCCATTAGCGCCGCTATTCTCGTTCCATTGTGCAATCAGTTGCCTTTAGTGTGCGATTTAGTTTCCAATCGGCTTTAAAAAGCCATCTTGCTTTGAGTGTTATGATGTTGAGCAGCCGCAGCAAGTGAGGCAACCGAAATCCCAATTAGCATCCTCGGATGCGTGTAACCGCTCGCAGTAGGGCGCCAAACCAATCTACCCACGAATAGCTCTATAAAACTACACTGCAGTGTAGTCCGGGGCGGCGTACACGGAGGGAAAATTAGTTTTAATAAAAGGGAAGGAGGATGTGTGCCATCAAGAGTGCCATTTCGGGCCGGTGTTGTGTCAACGGCAAACAAACCGACCGACCAACACGGGCTGTGCGCCTCAATAATTATCGGGGGCCTCAAAATTGTGCAACATTCGATTGCAATTATAACATAATTAACCCTAAATAATAGCCTTATTACACCGCGCAAATATGCACCGCTGCCGTTGGCGCCTGCCCGATGTCGATTTGCATGTGGAAGGTTCCTCCAGGATAACGACGGACATCGGGTCGGAAGCGGTGGAGAGTGTTTGTTGAAGGGTGAGGGGGTTTTTAATTTTATGTGCATGCAAAATATCCTACTAGTCCATTTTTAAACGTATAACTAGCCCTGCTTTCATGAAGCGAAAACAAAAAAAAACACCCCCTCTCTTAAACCATATGGTAGTCCCGTTCATTCTCCCCCCTCCCTCCGCACAGGTCCTTTTACACCCCATCGGTCGAACGAGTTGCATTAAGAAGCAATGCACCTCCGGTTTGGTGCGCCTGCTGATTACATCGTCCCTCCCTCCCCCGCGCGACCGGCCCAGCGACTGCATTTGTGTTCCGGAAACGACGGAAACGCGGAACTGCAGCGGACCTGCATCGCCGCCCGGCCGCCTGCTTCCCACTTGGTGCCCGCCTGCTGCGTCTGCACACTTGCCGACTAAAAGGGGCGCACGATGAAAGATACGATCGTCGAGTGCATTAACGAAATGAGAGGGTTTCCCAGCGCCAGGGAGTCCTTGCACGAGGAGATTTCTTCGTGTGGCGGTCGCGAAAGGTGTGTCTTGTAGCGTACGGGCCGGAAATGACCCAGTGTGTATGACGGGGGCACGGACGGATGGAGAAGCGTGGGTGGGGGGGTAGCTAGTAGTGTGACATTTGGTGCGCTGTGTGTGTGTGTTGTGGCGCAAGGCACGCTGCGATATTAATCTCGTTAGGTTTGAGTTGGTTTAAATTATGTCCGTTTTTTATCATACCGTACATTGTGTGCCGTCGGGGAAATACGAAAACAAAAAACGATCCAGACTAAGCATAATTTCTCCATCTGCAAAAAAATAACACGAAACGAACTATTTTCGTGTGTTTTTTTTTTTCCTCTTACCACGTAGATCGCAATTGTTTTGCATTTCGATTGTTTTTGGTTTGCATTTGTTGCAATAATGTAGTTTCTTTTGTTTTTATTGTTTTATAATGACAACTATATTATTACGTCTTCTCTAACTTAATTATATATGATTTCAAATTTGCCAAGATTTCAATTACTAGAATGATTCCAGAATCTTCAATTTATATGTCCAGAGGTATTTTTTGCTTTCTGGGCTCTGGGTTGTTGTGATTATAATACGTTTTCTTTACTTTATTGTTCGATCGTTATATCTAATAAAAACAGTTTTATTAGCCCGACTAATGTATCAATGTGCCGGACTAATTATCAAATTTTCATAAAAGCAATATTTGTTGCAAGAAAAATCGTCTAGAGAACGTTCTTCGCCGCCAAATAATGAACACACTGTGTGTTAGTAAATTATTAGAAGCACAATGTGCAGCACGGGTTGCATACTCTTAGGCGGAAATTTGTTTTTGCATGTGTAAAGTATGCAATTTACACTGCAAAAGAGTTGAAAATAATGCAGTTTTTTACTGTTTTTACGAAATAAAACTTCTTGTATTGTTTTGATGAAAACAAAACGTGAAATGCTTTAGTATCGAATGCATAACAAAAAATAGGACAGATTTTAGCTTTTAATTCGTTCTATGGCAGAATTGTCTGCGAATTAGGATTGAATGAACTTAATAAAAAAAGAAAAATGCCGCAACCCTCGTTGTTAAGTATTTAATTAGAATTGTTTTTCGTGAGTAAAAAGGTAAATATTGTAAAAGGCCTAACCGATCCTGACATTCATGTCCTGCGCCGGCAAAAAAAAAAATAAAGCGGAACTCGAATCGTGGAAACGTACCTCCATCCGTGTTTGCGCAAACCGAACCTGATACGGCGCCCGGGGTCGGGCGCCCGGTTTTTATTCCGAGAAAGTGATTAAGTGTAATTTTAAAGTAAATATCGAACCTTTTTTTGAGCGTGAGCGTCGGCGGAGGTCACCCCGGTCGGGAAAGCGGCAAAATGGTGTTTGGCGATAGCCTTGTGTCGTCTACTGTCGGCCTCACGAACCGCTCCGGCTGGGTTGAGGTTGATTGATTGAATTCGACATAATAACAAGAAAGAGGGGGAACCGACCGCGCCCGATAGGGTTTTTTTTTCGCTGGAAATTTTGTGTAATGATCCCAATTGTCCCGTGTCCCTGAGCTGCCATCATTACCAGTGCTTGATTTTAAATGAAACCGTGCGGTGTTGCAGAAATGCAGCGGAGCGGTTGTGCATGATGGGTTGGGGAGGGTCTTTTTTTTCTTTTAAACGTACAGCAGAACGCCAAACGCCTGAAATTATGCAATCAATAATTACGTTGTCAATTAACCGTGGCGGTGGTACGTGGTTAATGTTTGTCAGCTTTCCAGGAACGCCAGGATACGCCGTACGCTCCCCTCCTGTTTGTGAATCATGCCTGTGCCCCGTGTCTGTGCCTGTGACAGCTGCAGCTAATGGAGAACGAAAACTGTATTCGAAGCTCGTGGTTTAAAATGATGCGCTTCTGGTCGGTTGCAAAATATTATTAGCATCAGCTTGTGTGTGTGTTGGGCCGTGGGTCGCTCGGTTGGCAGTTTGATTTCCTCAATTTCTGGCCCGATCTCCGGAGCTGTTTGATTTGAACGGATCGGATATCCTGTCCCGGGCCCGTCACACGGGGGACAGCTGCGCCTTGTTTAAAAGTTGCGCTCGGGCGTTGAGTTGTGAAGCTGAGGAGCGAAAAATGCATGCAGTACTGTAATCCGACACGGTTTGCTTGGCATGCCGCAATATTGCAGATTTGCTGCACACGGCACAGTGTGTGGGTGTGAGCCGCGGAGCAGTTGGTATCTGTTTCATTCTCGACCCAGGGAATTATGGTTGATTGCTGATCGGTACCCCCGGTGCTGACCGGATGGGGCAGAGGAGGAGTGACTTTGACAGTATTAGGTGATTGCAACCTGATGAATTGTGAGCCGTCGGAGGGTTGCCGTCACTTCGGCATTGATTCTTCGCTCGGTATCAGTGGTCGGCAAGCTAAGAGCATACAAAAGTCTAGTGCCAGCAGCCTAATGAAAATTGTTGCGTAATATAAACAGTATATTTGTCATCAGATGACCCTCAAGGGTTTTAAGTATTTTATGCTGAATATTTGCATAAAAAATATAGTTAATTTAATGCTAAAGTTGTTATGTCGCTGCCATTTGTAAAGCAATAGATCTTAGTTCGTTAAGAATATTACATACAATTCGACGCTATATTTTCCTACAATATTGCTGCTTACAGCAACAATAAAAAAAATATTTATTTCAAAGGAACCATAGATCACAAAAGAATCAAAATGTTTCAATTAAAAAATCAATAAAATGTCGTTTTCTTCGAAATCATTGTATAGAAGAAAATAAAGATTTACTACCCTTCCTCTAGAACTGGGACATGGTTTTTTTTGGCTCAAATGTATTAAATATTAGTCAAATAACCATATGTCGTTGTGTAGTTTGCTATTAGTCGGAACAGTTCATTTATTCTTTTTCTTATTAAATGGTCTGTTTTTTTTTTAAATTACCAATAATACGTTAAAAATCATAATCGGTTTTTAATTTGCTTTTATTTGTTTGAGGCTGTTTTCACTGGCCCTTCGTCTTTTTTGTAACTTTTATTAAATAAAGCAATTATTTTATTTTATTTACTTTATTTCGGTTCCAAATTTCCCGTCATGTCTTTTGTAGACCACTGGCGCATTTAGTGGATTAGTGGATCGGAACTGTTCGTATGGAAGGGTTGAGGTGATGTGCCTACAACATGACACAATGGTTTGACGGATTTTGGAACATATTCTGCACGGAGGAGGAACAGAGAGCGTGTGCTGGGAGTGGGAGGGGTCGCTTTCCACCGGGAGGAAATTAGAAATGCCTATCAATTAACCAAACCACCCCACTTCTTCCGCCACACCTGATTGAACGCCACATATACCGAGTGGGGGTGGTGGCTTATGTTGCTAAGCCGCATGATTAGATTACGCTTTGTTTCTCACACGCTATCTAATAGCCCGATGATGAATGTGACCCTGGGATGATGCGGTGAATACACGCGCCGCGCCGAAATCTATATTTCTCCCGATCTCTCACATCCAGCATTGTCCTGCCAGGATGTTTTTTTTTGAGCTGACAAATTGTATCGCATTTCGGTTCCCTGCCAACGGTAAGGTTTAGACTATAGATTGCGACTTTGTGGCCGTGTTTGAAATAGCCCCAGGGAAAGTATAAGACAAGCAGTACGCTTCTTGTCTTCAGTGTACACTCGCTTTCTTTGACGAAAAAGAAAAAAAAATAAAAAAAACACACACAGAACATGGACATCCGCAAGTCGGTCGATTTCTTGGAACGACGCTCGATATGCTTTCTATTTCCTGCCTACGCTTTATTTACGTGCCCCGTGCTGCTCGCTTTTGTTCGCGCTGGAAGTGTTTTGCCGTGCCGTTTTCGAAAGCTATCAAAATGTTTTGCAATGATTTACATAAATACCACAAATCGATACATACACAAATAAACAAACCTGCTGAACGGCATCCTGCGCTGCTGAACGCATCGATGCAGGTATAATCTGGGCCTCTGAAGGGAGAACCAAGCGTTACCAGAATAATGTTTAGAAAATTATGGCTATTTTCGAGGGTTTTAAAAGATTTTCCCCTCTGCGGGTCGGTGGCCCTCTCAGCATCCCTCCGTTGATAGAAATAGCCAAGTGAGCGGGTGGAAGCAGACTTTGATTGAGTGGATATTGACTGGAGCCAAGTGACGCTCGTTCACTTCCGCGAAAAATATTTCGATGGACGGATTGTACCGTCAGATTTGGCACATTATTTTGTTGTTTTATTTTTTCGACTCCAGTTTTCTATTTTCTCTAATACATTATTAATTGTTTTCTTTTTTTGTTTCGTTTTATACAATTTTTTTGTTTCCGTGATGCATGTGTATAATTTCATTGAACTAAATGAATATTAATAATTAATAATCAAACCCTCGCCATCTATATTTGGTTATTTGAATTATTTGAACAATTTTCTCTGTTTTCATTTCCTTTTCTAAACACTCCAATGTTTTTGTTCTTAAAAAGAAAATTTACAGAAAATGTGAAGTTTATGTTTGAGTTTTATCTTTAACTTTGCTGTTCTACTGCATGCCGATGTCTTTTTTCAACCCAAATTAGGGTTAATCTAACTTTTGCTTTCCTTTTTCCCCACCTTCCATGTCGAATATTGCTCCATCGGTTTCGTTTGTTGACGCATTTGTTGTTTCGTTTTCTTTGCGTGTGCGATGGTTTTGTTCCATTTTTTCGCTTTTTATTATTCAAACACTCATGTTTTCATCCACCCGTCTGCAACCGCCACCCGCCCACCCGATGGCCGCTAAGTCGGTGGGACAACAACTTTTATGTTTTGGGTGGCCTGAGTTTTCAGTTCGGGCGTGTGTTTTTTTTTTATGACGATTTGTTCGCGTTCATAAAACGAATGGCGAACGAAATGGCGCACGGGCATCGGCGGAAGGCTCGTCGAAGGCTCGCTAGTTGGTGGACATGGCGCCATTTTCGGTGCTCTAAGCGAAAGAAGACACGACGAGTTTCCGGTAGTCGGCATCCTTCGCCAGGTTCGCCTTCCGACGGTACGGTTCACCTAATGGGTCCCTATCTTGATCCGGAAAACCGGGGTGGGAGTGGCGGGCAAAAAAGGACACCAGAACCAGAACAGATACTCGGAAATATATTCCCCCCACCAACCGACGGTGACGACGACGCGACGCAACGGACGGGAATCTGCCGGGTGGGAGGGAGTGTGGGGGGCCCAACATCGTAGCGCAAGCTCGCTTATTGCCGTTTGTCACGTGAGCATTAGATAATGGACCGTAGTTTGGTTAGGTTTCACGTACCGCCTGTTTTGTCTTCCACCTTAGGTCCTTTTTTGCATTTCGTGTGTGTGTGTGTGTGTGTGTTGTTGTGTTTGTGTGTATGTCTTTTTTACATTCTATTATTTTCGAGCATTTGTTTAGCCAGCAACATGGCTGATAATGGTTGGGAATGATGGAGCGGATGAGGTTTGCTTCTGGCTTCATTGCAACACGTCCGTCACGTTGACTTTGGTGACATTTTTATGTGGAATATTAGAGACTACTTGTGTTTGCTAAATGTATCGTCCCTCCGTTGTAGCGTGCGGAGTTCGGGTGGACAGGGTTAAGCTTAAAATAAAATATTATTCCAATGCTGCCTGCGTTCACGTCGTGTGGAACTGTGGCGTTTAAGCATGTTTGAACTATAATTCTCTGTTCGGGTGTATTGATTTCAGAAATGTTTGACAATTACATTCCATTTTATCATTTTCCTTTCGATCATACTGTCAATTGAATGAAAAGAATTCTAGGAAAGAATGAAATTTGTAATTATTTTTAAACTGATTCGAAAAGTATATCCCATCAGGTTTGCATAAAATTCACTAATTGTGAAATAGATACGAAATTGTGATATTGGATTATAACTTTCTAGCTCCCGTGGTTATCCGTTTGAGACTTTTTATTTGACTGTCAAGTATACTATGATTCATTCGTTAATGTATGAGTTCATTCTGTTAATCCATAATTCATTCCTAATCTAAGGTTTACCCACTTACCAATTCTTTCATTCTGAGTACCATAAAAAATTTATTAAATATTTAACATGGATCATAGGGTATATTTTCATCAACCAATCTCCTAACGCGAAAAACTCATAGAAGAACCGTAACCTTAATTTGTAGAAAAAACTTCTCAAAAGATGATTGAAAATGAAGCAAACGAATAATACTTTTTAATTAAAGTGTTTAAATTATTCACGTTTCTTTTGCAATTTTTACATTCTTTCGATTTTGAGCATTGTTTGAAAGTTGCCACTTTGCTTTCATTTTCATCCACTCGACTTGACTTGATCCACTTTCGCGAGTTTTGCTTATCATTTCTAAAGTTGTCTTTTTTCTTGTTTTTTTTTTTGAAAATTTTAGTTTTATAACTTAGTATGAGGGCAGAATATTTTAATCCTTTTGTTAGCGGATTTTAAGAAATATTATTAAATTGATTTGCACGTTTTATTCATTGGTTATTTTGAATTGAATTTCTTGTTTGAAGTTTTTGATAATAAGTCTTAACTTTTGTATTACTGCTACGTTTGTCTTTTTTTGTTTTGATTTTTAACTACTTTTGAGTGGAAATATCGTTAACATTCTTTTCCTGCTATGTTCGATGTTCTTTCACGTATTTAATTTCATTACTATTGCTAGAATAGTTAGTAAAGTGGTTTTAATTTTATTAGAATTTAATTAGTTATTTACGAAATTATAATTGTTATTTTTATATCCTACATAAATACAAATTCGATCAGCAAAATAAAATGATTAAAAAATAGATCAGCTTCCGATAAATTACGTCACAAAGCAGTTTAAGGGAAACTGCCACTATCGACTTTCGGAAATTGTTCTCAGCCTAACTACGCCACCGTATTATAAGCATAATGTTTACCACGTTCCGTTTATTACAACAATGTAAAATAGGAAAGAGTAAGCTGGTGCAAAGGGGGAGGGGGGAGGGAAGCGAACAAGTACGCGAACACATTCCCACAGCATGACCAGGTACAATATTGGCATGTCGTTTAAAGCCTCCATATTTTTTATTATCCATCCTAGCTGCGCGCCCGCGCGTGCCTCCGGATGCTTCCGGTTTTAATGCCGCTGTTAAAACGCGACCAAACTTTTCGATTACATGGCAACCGAAGAGCGATTTTTACGCTCGCTGCTGTCGCTGTTCCATTGTAGGTAAAATTACAATAATGTCGAGCGGGGGCCACGGTGGGGCGGCGCGGGTCGTTTAATTTTGAGCCACAAGCGTCATGCATATCCGTTTTGCCCCGGATGCACAACGAAGGAGGCTCCGGTATCGTTTTCGCGAGCATTATTTGCGTGGAGCGTTAGGACAACTATCAGTGGGGCAGATAAAGGAGCATCCGTTCTTTGAATACATACACACACACACAAACTGTGACTGTCACAGTCACATTCACCTTCTGGCAAATGCTCATAAGCATTCATAATCTGGGTTAGTGGTTTTTGGTCGTGGTTCAATACCATTAAAGATTCGTGTTGCCTTTACTTCGAGGTGATTCCTTTTTTGTTGTTGTTGGTCGTTTTAGGTTTTTCGGTAGCGTTGTGGCGCTGGTCTGACCTCGTTGCTCCGGTTGCCCTTGTTACCACCCGGGTGGAGAGCAGGGAGTGCAGTGTATATTTTTTTGGGTTGTTTCCCTCCAGTGCCGCATCGTGGAGCGAAGCCCCCGGCACGGCGTTTCGGCAACGAATGAAGTCGAGGAACGATCAGGGCACAACACCCCGACACTGCGCTAGTGGATGCGCCTTCCGTTTGGCGCCCGGCCAACTTGCGACGCGACGTGCACGCGTTCTTTCACTTGGGTGGAGAAAGGATGAGAAAAAAGTGCAATCTAGCAGGCATTCGACAGGCACGTACCCATCGGAGGAGGCAGTTTTTTTTAAGGAGGTCTTTCCCGAGCGGCTACGATTTGTGTTTGTGTGTGGCGTTGTTGTGTCCTTATGATAGAGAGAAAGCGACAAAGCAGCATAAAAAAGGAAAACAAAAAATCAACTGACTGATCGGTTGTTCTCAAGTATTAACAACAGCGCGGCAAATGGAAAATAAAATAAATGCTCAAACAAATTTGCCTGCATCAGGTTTCGCTCCTGCTTGCGGAGCCCAGTAGTGGCGCAATACCATTTGCAGAAATAAAACATTATTGGGTAAGACCGCGAAACACAGAGGATGGTGACCCACGACGAATTGAAAAAAAAATATATAGGAAAAAAATAAACTCAACGTCAACCGTACGTGCGCCCGGTTGATAATGATTCGAGTAATTCCGGGCCGGGAGCCACACGTTCCACTGCAGAAAAGTCAGCAGCCGCAACGAGTGGACAGGGACGATCCGCAACCAGATCACTTCGGTGGGAAGCAAAACAAAAAAAAAAACGATACAGAACCAGCCCCTCTTGCCGCCTTCGTGGCGGATGTTTCCGTCAATATCTTAACGTCGAGCAAACGGTTGGTGTCGCTCCGGATTTGCTCCTGCTTAGGCATGGAAAACGCCGTAGTCAACGTGATGAATATGACCCGTTTTGGTTTCTGTTTTCTTTGCGCACTCGATAGCGTCAAACGGACGTGTTCATATTTTGCTTCATGGCTTTTTTATGCTGCTGATGTTAGTTGGGTGGAACATTTTGTTGTTGTTGTTATTTAGATTCTTGTGATTTTTATTAAACTTTATTTTGATTGAGTTGTCTAGTTTGATTAAGAATTGATATAAAAGACTTGATGAGTTTAGAACGTCTTATGTATGAGTATGGCAAATTTTCCAACCGATTTAAATATTTACGCCTTAAAGTATGCAATTTGTGTTAAATGTAAATTAAGTTGTTTTTATATTTATCTGTATTTTATTTAATATTATGTGTTTGGATGTTTTTATTTAAATTACATGATATAAAGCTATTACTGAAAATGAAATTTTGGATTGATAAAAAGTCTTTACTTAAAAATATGTTCTTTCAAACCAATATTGCAGAAACGTGACTACGTCGAATATATGTTTTAAATTGCCGCATCTGGTGCAACCACTCACATTTAATGTACACTCATGACACAGCCTTAGGAGCGTGTCTCGAGGATACTAAAACCTAAAAAAATTGAACAGACTCCCCTGCGAAGTTGTCATCAAAAGACGATCGAATGAATCGTCCATTTGGTTTGCGTATCGATAAATTGCGTAAGATTGCGGCCGTACATGCTTCGGCCCATGCAAAGTGTTACGATATCTCGAGGTGGGCGCTGCTCTTCTTATTGCTTTACAATTCCCATTTGTTGCACCCGTTGCGCTGTGCGACGCGAGCTGTTATTTTCCTAAAATACGGTTCGATTTGCATAAGGGCAGCAACTGTTAAGGCGCTAGTTGAAGCCATTCGAAGGCAGCTTGCGCGATGGTTTTTCGCATTTCAATGTTTTCTTGTTTGGTTTTATTTATTTAATTTTTTTTAATGCATTGGTTTTTTTATTGTTTATTTATTTTTTATTTGTTTATTTTCTTTGTCATTCGTTTGTATGACCTCTTTTTTCATTATCGAATTTCAAATTTATTTTAAAAAAGTATTTTTTATAAGTTTAGTTTTTTATTATTAAATATTTTGTTAAATGTTTTGTTTTGTGTTTTTGTTTGCGTTATTTATCCTTGTTGAATAATTTATTTCAACTTCAAATTTCTACGAAATAAACCTATAAATATTGGATGAAAATACCAAAAAATAATTTAGAACCCGAAATGTGGCATTGTCTTAGGGAAGAAAAAAAAAATCATTACGCCACTTTTTCCATATTTGCCCGCCCGAAAGCAACACCTGACCAAGAATTGTATTACTCATGAATAAAGGAGTCGCTAGCGATGAGATGGCCGTGAGCAAGTGGTGTTGTAGCGGGCTAAGAAAAGAATCAACCGTAAAACCGCGCAACGTACCGGTGCCACGAGGGTGTTATTGGATATTTTTAGAAATTCCAAATCACCTTCGTTCCTGCCAGGACTTGCTGGGATGGCAAAATAAAAAAAAAAAGGAACGAGCAGAATACTGCGGCGCACTCGTTGCGGTCGAATTGAGTAGAGTTTTAGCGAAACCTCTCACCCATTTCGGCACGGTGGCGGAAGGTGCCACATTTGCAATCCGCGCTTCCGGCAGCAGGTCGGCAGAATGGTGTGGAGCGAATTTAACCCCTTTGCCGTGGCGAAGCATCGTGGAGTGAGTTTGTTGCGGGAAGAAAGACACACATGTCGTGGCACCTTTTCCAACCGTCACTCCCTCCTCGGTGGACGGCGTCCTCCGTGTGTGTGTGTGTATTTTCGAGTGAATATAAAATTAATGCAGTCATATCAACGTCCCGCGTTTCGTCCCGGGGCCAACGCAAAAAGAAGGGACACACAGCGGGCTCACGTCACCATGGGGTTGGTTGATTTTGAGGGAAAAGAGCGCGAAACAAGCGGTTTAACCCGATCCAAACCCATATCCTTTGCGGCGAAGGGGGCGTGAGGGCCCATAAAATGGCGCTGGTGGCAATGCAAAAATACAAATTATATGCAAATGTACATATTGGAAAATCAACTGCCGGCGTGGCATCAGCTGTCAGGGTGTTTCGGAGCAAGGAACGGGAAAAATCTTTCGCTCTGGTGTCGCCGTGGTGTTTCACCGCCTTTTTTTCCTCCCGGTTCGCTTCACTCGGTCGTTTGCTTCCTGCGAACATGTGAGCACGTGGTTCATCTAGTCGAATGTTTTGTGCAACAGTGGAGCGCATATGAGAGCGTTATACTTTCCGTCGGATCCTTTTCAGCACAAGAGTCGCACTGGAACAGGAATAAATTAAAATTTTAACCTCATGATGTGAAACCCGCTATCATCAGGATTTCGTTTCAAAGTGGTAATTTTGTTTTTTTTTAAAGCGTTAACGAATCATTTCAAAACCTTCTAAGGACGAGGTTGGGACGCATTTTCCCACGCTTTGCGCGCTCGGCTGTTGCCTAGCCATCGATCGACAAAAGAGCGACAGCATCCAGCATTAGAAACTAGAAAATCTGCTTCAAACACGATCGAATCTCACCGTTTAAAATGCATCTTCGTAAACAAGTTTCTGTTTCTCGGCTAACGCTTCCGGAGCCGTCCAGATCCGGTAAGGGACTCAGCTGCTACCGTGTGGTCGGTTCTTGACTGGTTTTGATAAAACTAGTTTTAAATGTGACGGTGAGGGTTTTTTTTTCGCCACCGTAACCCTTCCTGTGGTCGTTTGTGTGTGTTTTTTTTGGTTTAAAACCATTTCCAGACTATTTTTTTTGTCATTTTATTTTCAAGACAATCATCCTCGTACTTGCATTTGAATGGGCCAAAGTATCCCTTTAATAGCACGCGTCCCGCAATGGAACCGTCCGCATCCTGTGCCCGGTCCGGCGAACCGAAACCCTTAGAACGACGGCGCAGGTGCTCGCAAATTAAATGTGTTAATCGGTGGTCCGTCCGTCCCGCTTATGCGACATTCCGGATGAAAATTCCACCGATGGGACAATTTAAAAGGCAGATTACTGTATAAGTGAAGCTAAACCGAGTAAGGAGACCTAGGTTGCGCGTGTTTGCATTCGTTAAAAAAAAAAACGAATATTGTAGCACAGCTACCTCGGAACGAGAAAGAGGAAGCGTATTAATACCCCTTTTGGGCTGTTTCTTAGGACGCTCTAAGGGGTCCGTGCATCGCACAGGGCAATTAGCATAGGTAGGTAAATGTCTCTGGACGTCGCTGTAGATGGAGTTTCCTTTTTTTTTGGATCGTTCATTCGCTTCTTTGCCTCAACACCCGCCCGCGAACGCGTAACGAATGTATTCGAATCACTTTTGCGGTGGTTATATTTCGGCACAGTTTATGGTTCATTTTTGTGGACACACAAATGGGGTCCACTGGTTCGGGGTTTGAGAGCACATTGTAATGTTTTGTTGTGATTATAACGTCTTTGAGATTAGGGTGCGATGGAAATGTTTTTTTTATTTTAGAAAAAAAAGGATTGCTTGGCTTGTGGGTTTACGAAGGAATGGTTTGTTGGTTTGTTTGCAGATGATTTTATTATTCATTCTTTTAAGATCTAGCTCTAATCTCAAATTTGGAATCCGTTTTTTAATCTGTTTTCTAAATTTCTTCATTTTTTTATACAAGAAATGTGGATAGAAAGTGGATAGAAAATTATTTCGCTTGCTGTTGTAAAAACTACTAGAAATTAAATATAAAAATACTATTGTATAGTTTTCTAATGAAAAAGAAAACATAAATAACAATAAACGAATCAGCAAACAGATCAGTAAACTTTAATTAACAATAAGCAAATCAACAAACAGTTTTTTTATGTTAATCTCTTTGGATATTTATTAATTTATATTATAATCAAGTTTTTAATTTATTAATTTTTAAATTTTTATTGATTTTGAAATAAATTTAAATTTAAAATCAAATTTGTCATGTGGTTTTGTACAATTGTAATATTTTTTTTTAGTAATTTTAAAAGGAAATAGACTTTCCATATAAACTTTCCAGACATTTTTGTTAAGTTAGTTTCTGTATTTGTATTCTAGGTGAAATTTTGTCTTCATTGAAAAAAAAGTGTCTCTTATTCTTTGTCGCTTTAAAATGCACAATGTTTCATTAAAATTCTTTACACAATGAAACCAAATTTTCTAGTGCTCGGCTGGAAGAGATAACCTTTCTCTAATCGAGTAATTAATATAGTTTAAAGTAACCCAGCTTATTGGAATAACTATCGATCAGCAAAAACTTTGCACGGGCCCAAACAAATCGACAGTATCTGCTCTCTTTAATCCAGGCATATTACTCAACATCGCTTCCTCCCGGACCATAAAGTAGACTAATTGATTGGAGAATTTACGCTCGAAATCTCTCCTTCAGGCACACACACACACACACACACACAATGCTATTGTTGAATGACGAAGTTGCGCTGCAACAGAGCTGGACCGCAGAATCCCTCGTTCCACTCAACAATTTCTCGCATGAACGCTGGTATGTGCAACGATTTGTTGCAGCTTCGCTCGCACCCTGAGATTAACTTAATCTCGTTAATACACCAAACCAAACCAGGGTAGTAACAGGGTTTGTTTACACGGGGATGGGGAGGATATGGGTATTCCTGCTGTCCAGGAATCTCAGTCCGCAAGACGACTTCGACAGGGGCCCCTCGGTTCAGCTTAATTAGTTATCCATCACCGGTTTCGGACGTTGTACGCTTAAGACGAAAACACCAGCACCGGATCTGCGCTCTGGAAGAATCTTGACGTGTCCGAAATCTCTCTACTTCTTGCGCGTATTGGGTTCGTTTGATGAGCCGGGTTCATCTTCCTCCCATTTGGAAGGGCCACTTACGAGGCGAGTTTTCTTTGCCGAGCGGTGGTTTTGCACCTGACGAGTAATTTATGCGGTCGCTTCTCCCTCATTTCGAGGGAGAAAAACCAAAAAAAAAAAAAACACCCCGTCCAAGAAAACTCACACCACCAAAACGAAGTCAATTACGCACCGTTTACTTGCTGCTGCACGCGGATAAAAAGGGTGTCCTGAAACGGGGCACGTGTTAGCGCCGGAATGAATCTCAACGAGCACGGCTAAGTGTGTGGAGTAATGCCCTTCTAATGCCCTTACCCTAACCCGGATCCGGGACCCAGGTGATGGGATCTTCCCTAGGTGAAAGGAACGTGTGTGTCCCATAAGGTGCCAGCCAGAAGCGAGTTTCATTTCGAGAAGGGTTCTGGGTTGATGAGATTTGGGAAGGTTGTGTTTTCTTTTTTTTTATGTTCGCTTCCTTTTTCGGTCGGCACCAACGTTCAGGTATCAGTGCAACGTTTAATGTGTTAATAGGATAATGGCAGGTAAGCTGAGGCTTTTTCGTGCTGCCGCTGCTAGATCGCGCGCCACGAGATACGCGCCCGAATGTCTGCATCCAACAACCAACAGGGTTACCTCAAATTGTGTTGAATTTGGTTCGCTTTGGTGGATTATGTCTTGTTGTTCTCTTTTGGCAACGGTGCTGCACACTCGATGGCTGTTTTATTTCGGCCAATAAATCGTCAAACAGGCCGCTGCCACACGAGCGGGTTTGTTTTGTTGGCGAGAGAAGCAAAAAGTCCGGGACCCCAGTGTAAACAAACTTCTTCGGTGGCAACAAACTCGGCCGCGCGTGTCACATGCCAACGGTGTAATAATTCTTTCACACTGTTTGATCGATTTCAAGCGTGCAGCGGTGGACCAAAATGGGGTCCTGGGCGCTCACGACACGCCAGGCGAACTGCAAACGGAAACCGGATCTGCGCTTTGGGTCAGAGGAGTGTTCGGTGCTCGATCCGTCTATCATTACATCCTTTTTGTTGCGGACGACCCCGGTGTCCCCGTGGTGTGCCGGCGAGGCGGGTCCGGTCGGCGAGAGTTGTTAACGATGAAACATAAACGTTTTATACGTTTATGGGTGTAACGAAGCCGACTGTGATAGCCCGGCATTCTTTCGCGCTGGATTGGAATTCGGAAAACAACAACGACAAAAACAAAATACGAAATTAACAAACAAAAACAAAATACGAAATTTTGTAGAATATTCTGCATCATTTTCTTGAGAAATTATTTTTTTTTTATTAGAGGTTTGAGTCTTAATTCTGTTATGCATTATTCTTGCTTGTTGTTAACGATTAAGCGAGGATCTTTATTTTAATCGGATTTTGTTCGGAACATCCATATGGGATATAGAGTTTATCTATATTTAAAATTTTTTTGAAAGTAAAGAATAAAAAATTTACAGAAAATGTTAAAAAGGCGGAACCAATTTTTAAAATATTATAAAGTATAGAAATTTGTTTCAACATTGGAAAATTGATCCAGCTGTTCTCATGAAATACCAATTCAAACTATTTTTGTGTTTTATTGATATTTTCTATTATCTCTTCTTTTCATTTGTTTTATGTTTTATCGCAACTATCTAAGTCTTTCCAGCCGTGTTTCCTAGACTGTTTAAAACCATCCTAACTTGTTAGACATTCCTTTGCCAGCAGATATGTTCCGAAAATTTAGCAAAATTTGAATCCTTTTTAATCCCCCCCGGAGACCAACAGTTTCGCGGATTTTATAACCCCGTTTAGCTACGGTTTTGATTACTTCTGAAGCTCCCGCTTTTCGTATGTTTGACCTCCATAAATTTAAACTCGCACAAACACGTTAGTACTTCCCACCATTGCTTTCCGGCGCTTCCAGAAACGGCACATCCCGTGGGTTAATTACACTTGAACTTGCCGCCGGCCCCGAGCCGAAGCTTCGAGAGCCAAATTAAAACAGAACGCAAGGAAAGAAATAAAAACACTCTCCCACATTGCCTTTAATTCCATTAAATCGGGACCACATAAAAGCACTAAGCACGCCGGCCACCGCTCGTGACCTCACCGTTTCGGGAGGGAACCGATTGGGCGGGATCCGCCAGGATCATCCAACATTCGGCCAAGCCAAACGCCAAGGTCTTCTCTTCGGTGTAATACTTTGCCGAAGGAAAAACACACCGAGCAGATTCGAGTCGACAGCAGTTGGATCTCGAGTTGACCTGTGAGAGCGGCGGGCAATATGGCGGCTACACCGTTCCAAGTTTAGATCCTAAGATGGTGATCCCACGTAGCAGACAACGACCGGGATGGCCATTTAGATGGTCGCCGCTCGCTGCAATATGTTGCCCCGAATGGGGAGGGCCCTAGCGCATCGCGCTGCTTCTTAACTGCCGACCAACTGCGCCAGCCTTTGTGTCCGCCGTCTCCCACCGTCCCGTGCTGGGGCCGCTAGCAGAACGAAGGAGAAAAGGTTAAAGTTTACCGGAGCGGGGGGTTTTTCCCCAATAACAAATATATTTTTCCCTTGAAATTTCAAGCCGTATCTTGTGAGATGTTACACTGCCACCACCACCTTTTGGGTGGGAAGGCCAAATGCTGCCTCGATTAAGGCCTGTGGATCGAACGGTGGCGGAAAATCTGCTTGAAGCGTATACACAAATACACATACAAGTGAAACCAATTGAAGCAGTCCTTTCACTACCGCTTGTTCGGTCAGCAATTGGTTCGCCGGTGCGAGGGGGCAGAGGAGGCGCTGTTGCGCCAGAAAAAAAAAACGCCTGGAACGTGGTCCGTGCGGGCCGGAGGGAGGAAAATAAAATGAAATAAAATAAGGAAAATCGTGTAGTTCCCGGAGGTGGATTGGTTCGGAGGACGACGAGCGGAGGAATAATAATAAAAAAGCACTCACAAGAAGCAAACCGAATCACGAAACTATCCTCCGTTTTCGTCCTCATCTCATGCCCGCCCGGCTAACCCTAATCCGCTCTTTCACGGGCACAAACCAGACACACACACACCCAGGGGCTTGAGACTTCCTGTGCACGGCCGGGCCGGGCGTTTTCCAAAGATTCCGGCACGGAGGACCAACTAGATGGGAGCAAAAACGAAAGCGACGAGCGCTCGCGCGGCCCGGGCGCAGTAAGAAATTGTAATATCACTTCATGTACAATTCATTGGATTCTTCATTCCCATTTCGTTGCGGCAGAGGGGCCTGCTGTAAGGCTCTTGAAGCGATCGGCTCCTCATGAGCCTTTGGAGTCTCTACTTTAGTGCTACCTTTTTTTTATCGGAACTTTGTTGGTTTTTTTTTGTTGTTGTTACGTTTGGTTATTTGGTAGAACAACTTCTTTGCATGAAGCTTTTCCGTGTTTGATCTGCGGCAGGCTCCACCGTGGCTCTGATGTGAGATATCCTTCCACCATAAAAGACTCATTTTCTGCCACAGAGCAAAAGCTCGTCGTTTTGGAAGGTTAGGGTTTTTGGAGCTTTCGAGATGATTTCTTTTCGGGCGTGTTGGAGGGGCTGGGCTGTAGAGCATCCCACAAACTAGAACGGAGTTTTTCCTCGCATCAGCAACCGTACGTAGTTATCAGTGAGTATGTTTGCATGTGTTGAGGGCTGAAGGGTTGTACAGAGGTACCACCAAGCGGGCCAACCTAACCGGGGGAAGATCTGAACGTCGGGCTTTTCGATATCTGACTTAGATATGCAGATGAATCCATCGGGGAGTTGTATTTTCTTTCATCCCGTCGTTCCGTCTTCCCCGGAAGCACCATGTCCTGCAGTACCTCCCGAAGACACAGTTTACAAGCCGCTCACAAGACGAGAAACGGAGTGAGACCGTGTATTTATGTTATTTGTTTGTTTTTTTTTTTGTGAGCATTCCGAACCATTGTTTAACCCCTTGCCGTGGCGTTTTTCCATGTTTTCGGAAACAATGCGGCAACCGAACCCGGCCCAGCGGGGCGATAAACAATAAAAAATAGCACAACCATAAAAAATCTCACCCAAACGGTTAAAGTCTCGGAATGGGTTCTCGGACGTTCTGTCCTGAACTAAAAGAGGGTGAGGTCGGTTTATCTTCGGCAAGCAAATCACTCTATACAGCCGGTAAAACGATCCTAAACGCGATGCTGGAATGTTTCTGCCACACGACAAAACGCGAAGCGCTGTTCCACGCGCCGTGTACATTCTCTCCACCGGATGACTTCCGCTAACTTCCCGGAGCTCTACGAACGCGCGAAGTGGCCTTTGCAGCCGGCCGCAAATACATATATGCGGGTTCCATTTGTGCGCTGCAGCGCCGGGAGTTCCCATGTGGCCATTTCTTTTGCTTTCTTTAGCCGCCTGCAAAGATACTTTGGCTTCCAACGGTCTCCGAGTCCATATCAAAGGAAAAGCACCGGAGACATTCTTGGCGCAGGAGCATCTTAGTGCTTGGCTAAGAAACGGAACGACCACCCCGAAAATCGAATCATTTTAATATTGCACGATTTCTAGCATCTGCACACACACTCACACATACTCACACAAACACATAGTTCGTACCGAGAACGGTCTGGTCAATGTCACCGGAGAAATGTCTCCAGTGAGTTGAACGAGGTTAAAGGTACAAAAGGAGCATCGACGTGCATTTGTGTGACTGTGGCTTGGGTCATGTAACTTGCTATCGGAACCAATTCTCGTTGTTCGATTGCAGTCTCCTTGACAGCTGCACTCTAGCAGTATCTGCTGTGGATGGTTGATTTCCAGGATAATATAGTTCGTTCGTCTGTGGAATAATGTTGTAAACAGGAAGACCTTCCCGAGAGGGTTAGACCAGTGCGATTTGGAATCATTGAAGGTTGGGCTCTAAAATCTGGATCTTAAATTTTAAATTATTCTCTTAGCTATAGGAGAATAGATATGGAATGATGATTTATTTGTACTATAGTTATAGTGCAGATATAAAATCTATTCCTGCTTTGGCAACTCGCTTGACTTAAGGTAATTGTTTTTGACACGCCTCAGGTGGTCCAAAAGGTGGTTTCGCACAAGTCACCGCAAAATCGTTAGTTTTGATTTAATCATTATCAGGGAAAGTGCACGGGCTAATGCTGCAGCTGAAGCCACGAATCACGTTCCCTCTCCTTCCTCCCCCGGGGGGGTAAGAAAATCCTTTCCGATTCGAGTAGCAAATAATTCCCGAACCAATTCATTTCACATTTCGGTCATGTTTTCCAATTATGAAATTTTATGAAACCGATTCTTCCGGGTGCTCCGGTCGGGTGTATCTCCGTCTCCTACACATTGCCGCTAATGTTTCTTGAAGACTATCACTGGGTGTATATGTGTGTGTGAGTGTATGTCTATACGATCTTAAGGCGAGTCTTTTCTGTGCAGAGTTAAGTCGATGGCAGTAGAAAGTCTTCGTTCCAGCATGCACACCGGAACATGCCGGTCCTTCTAGGCAGCAGTTTAGATGCCGAACAAAGTGGAGCTGAACTTTTGCACCCAAACACAGACACACACGCACACGAAGATACGCTCCTTTTGCGCTTAATTCCAATTTATTCTTCACCCACCCCCCTCCGAGTTCGAGCTCCGGCAGCGCGCGGGGTTTTCCGAAGCCGGAATGTCTGACGAGAACGACGCCATCCGCCTCGAACCGTGAGCTGTTGAAATGGTTCCCGTCGAAATGCATCATTCAGCACGGTAACACGTCTTCGAGGGTTTTGCAGCGCCGGAACGTTCCGGTAAGCGTCTGTGTCGCTCGTTCGGTATGCAACTCATGCAGCCGCCACCGACATGGATCCAGCCGAGTAGCAGGCGCTCGCGCACCGGGCCCCGTCCTTTTTCTGCTGACGACGTCTACCAGGCGCGCAGGCACGGGTCAGAGGCACAGTCCTGGTCGGTGTATCTTTCCCGGGTTTCCCCCGAGCGCACGGGTGATGATTATGAGGAAATATAAATCAAAGAAGATGAAAAACCCGTGCCCATCGGGCCCTCGCCCTCGTCAGCGCACTTCACCGACTGAAGTGGAGCCCGCCGGTGCCCCTAAATGTATGCAACACTTTATGAATACTAAGAGTCGTCGAATCCGCTTAGCACGGAGTTCTGCACGCGTGCCGGTGCGGTAACGAATGCTGCTGCAGCACGTTCCGGCTGCTCCACGGGACGAACCGATCGTCAAGCTGTCAATTTTCGGGGCCTAGCAGAAGAAGTGTTGCAGATGAATTCTTGATCTTTTTTATGGGCGTTTGATTGTGGATGCCTTCCGGACGAAGTCAAGATGACCAGCTGAAGACCTTACAGGTCGACCAGCTTTTCTCTTACGGGGTAGGTGTGGTGTTTCATTTGAAGATCTGATGAGCTCTATATTTCATCCAATCGAAGATATTTCATCCCATATCGCAAACTTCTCGAAAAACACCCTAATGAGCCGAAGAATCTGTCTGTCTGAATCTCGTAGCGAACGTGGGGAACGAAGGAAACTTTCACTCCCTCCCTTCACTCCCATTTGATTGATCAAAAACAAATGGTCGCATGATGTGCACGGTTGTGTTGGAAGGGAGCTTCTTCTGGTGAGTGTTGCTGCTTCCGTATCGCTGCCGGTTTTGGCGCTTGTTAGTGGACGTGTCGTCTCGCGGCGCTTCTTCCCTGGGGCCGACGTGACTAGATTTTCATCAATAACCGACTTTCGATTAATCAACTCTGTGGTTCAGCTTAATTACCGAGAGAGAAAGAGACAGGAAACGAGAAAGAGGAATATATTGAGAGGCACATCTTGCATCGGCCGGATGCGTTATTGTCCGGGTAATTTTAACGCTTCTAGGATTTTTGGAGATTCAAAAATTCTTATAGCTAGGAAGTGTATTTTTCGAATGAATAGTAATTCTCTAACCAAGGAGTGTGGAAATAAGTTTCATTTTCAACCAACTCTTTTGGGAGGGATTATAATTCTGTTGATAGATTTTAAGAAGTTCAATTTGAGTATTGCTGTATTCAGAGCATAGTTTAGTTTATTAATTAATTTGAATTAAATTCAAATGCTGGCTTTCTCAACGTGTAAAAAAACCGTACAACATTTGTAATTTACATAGTGAATTACGATTATTACGAGCGTTTTCCAATATGCAAAGTTGATATTGAAAGCTACAATCTACCATATTGAAGAGGTATATCGGAATGACCCATTAAAATGGCTTATAAATAGAATTCAAAATACACGCTGACTTTCGCCGCTTGCCAGCTGCTGTCTTCAGAAATTGAAAAGTGCGATGACATCAGTGCTGCTAGCAGGAGAAAAAAATGTATCAATTTGAGAGGTAGCTGTATCTATCAAAAAAGAAAAAAAAAGAAAAAGAAAACACTTCAAACTACAACAAAAAATCCACCTCGACCATTTGCAATGAACGCCATCGTCAGTGCTCCAGTTTAGCAGCTGCACAGTTGAGCGCGTGAGAATGGGAGGAAAAATTGGTTTGTTTTCTTTTCCTCGCTCGCTCCTGTGCCCCGCCACACCCCCGATCTGTGTTCATCCGATTTTCTGCATAGAGAGTGCATTTCCCCGTTTAAAACACGAATCGAATTGAATCGACAATTTTCCAGCTCAACCGTTAACCGATCCGGGAAAATGGGTTGAATTCGGGAGCCGGAATCGGGACAGGATGGGGCCCGGGAAGAGCGCTTTGCGGTATTATCATCATCATCATCATCGTTTCGGTGAACTTGCGAAAAGGTGAACTCTGTGAGGGAGGAGGTGTAGAAGCAACCGTTAGGTGGAGAGGGGAAGGGGGGTGCTGCCGGTTGGAAAGCTTTGTCGGATTGAAATGAAATGTTGACTCGTCAAATGAAGATAAATGGATAATAATTTCACATTGAGCAGCTTACCGATTATCTTCTGCCCGGATCCGAGATCATGATGACGATTTGTGTGTGTGTGTGTGTTTGTGTTTTTCGAGCCGGGATTTGAAGTGTGTGGAAGGGAGGAACCCGGAGGCGGTAGATGGAAATGCATCCTGATGAAATGGGCGCAGGATGAGCAGCAGAGGTAAAAAAAATGAATCCGGGTGGGAGGTTAAACGAAATGATGACGACCAGCAGTCGCAGCACCACTTGACCACGAGTAGTGGGTGTTGAAATCGAACTTCTGTCACATTTCCTCGCCTCATTTCCTTCCCCATTCCGGGTCGCGGCTGTGTCGCCATGGCACCGACGGAAGAGCCGAGTGCTTTACATGTCGAGGGCAATGTCATCTCGTTTCAATTAGCACGCCTACCGGTGCACCGGTGCAAGCGTTGTAGTCGCTGCGATCTCAGCTCAGATCTGAACGGTTGAAACTGTTCCGTTCCGGAGTTCGGTGCAGGTTACGGAGCAAACGAGATTCGTTGGCGTTGCCGTCGCATTTTTGCGTGGTATCTTCCCCTGTTCGGTGAGAATGGTAACGATGTGGCGCGACAGATCGTTGAACTTACAGCAGAGCATCAAGGTTGCGCGTAAATTAGCTTCATGCAAACTGGCAGCCTCGAGTTCCGATTGCTAAGGAACAGCGTCCTACACGGTACGGGCTGCTACAGAATTGAAGAAAAGGCATTCAGCATATATTTTATTGTGTGTGAGAAGATGGCCTTCCTACCT
Source organism: Anopheles farauti No. 4 (assembly GCA_000956215.1). Lineage (NCBI taxonomy): Eukaryota > Metazoa > Arthropoda > Insecta > Diptera > Culicidae > Anopheles > Anopheles farauti No. 4. Next base: position 1,257 of record JXWZ01013562.1, on the reverse strand, counting down.
GGTTGAAGATGATTAACGTACGTTTTTAAGTATTGTTATCAAATTCTGAGGATAACGTCGATTCTTGCTCGTAGAACTTATTAATTGAGCAAATATCGTTGTCACCAAGCATTTTTTATTTTAAAGCTCATAACACAACTTACATCTTCAACTTTGTTACGATCAATTATGTATTTTATCTCTATTTAATTTTATCTTCATTTTATGCATTTATTTTTGAATTCAATAAATAATAAAATGCCTGAAAAATTGCTTCGCGAATCCTGCATAAGGCTATTAGCATCATATCTTGAGTAATGTTTATAGATCTTTTCAAAAATAAAGTAATATTGTCAATTTGTTCTAAACAAAACTTTTATTCGTCATTTCAATAAGTGACACAAAAGCTGGAAAAGCTGTGAACAATCATTGTCATAGACTTTCATCAACAAGTTTTACAATTATAGAGGGATTTTTTTTTAATTTATTTATTTCAGTCCTTGTTTGTCGAATAGAAGAACGTGTTACCCGGTCGGCCGTTTTCAGCGACCAATATGTAGTGAATTCTTCAGCTCAATAAGCTACAGAATGGATTTAATTGCATAACTTTAGGCGAATGTTTTTCTGATTGAATAAAAAATATGGGACATTATGGAAAAAAAAAATTTGCAACCTTTAACGATGACTCTAACGTTTTCTACACTTCATTTATATCAGTTTTAGCTAAAAAAATATTGAATAGTAGTTTTTGCTAAACATTATAAGTATTTAAGGTATACCATGCACATATTTTAAAATGATTTTTTTTTATTTTTATAAGCGGAACAATTTTGACACTTTAAGATTTTTTTTTTCTTCACGTTGTAGATTTTGCTTAACTGCAGGTCGCATGCCGGGCATGATTTATTGTTCCATATATGAGACGCCGACCTAATGGTAGACGCCAGCAATGCTGCACACGTCAGTGAAAAGTTTAAATACAGCAATGCGGAGTTCCGGATACCCGGTGGGAGAACGAAATAGTAAATAAAACCGTGCCTGGCGGCAAGTTTTTGGAAGACTGTGGCAGATTTCAAACACACTTTCACGTTTCCTCGGTCAGCTGAAAAATTACCACCTCGGTGTTGCATGATGCAGGAAGTGCAACGAAGCCCGGTTCGGTTCACCTGAACTGGTTACTCCCGGGCTGGGTAGACACGATAAATCAGTGATCGATATCATGTAATCAAATTCATGCCACCAAGTAAGGGAGGGCGTATTGGTAACCACACACACACA
>JXWZ01013561.1:0-47919 GCA_000956215.1 Anopheles farauti No. 4 | reverse complement strand
TCCGGTCGTGTGAAAGACCGGCGCCGCTACCACTACACCACCGGGCCGCCCGTAGCGATTTTTCTTTACCTTTATTTTAGGGTTTTTACCTTTATTTTAGGGTTTTTAGTGCATAACAATCATGAAAAAGTCCATTATTAAAATTAGTTTTTTTTTATCCGGAATAAATAATTCGGATCACATGTGATTTCCATCAGCGGTATTGTTTGTCACCCACAAAACCACCCCTGCTTTAAGATAATCAAAATAAAGAAAAGAAAAACCTCGCAATAATCACCAGAACATAATTTGTTTGTGCTGTGAGCCGCCGGTTTCTGGGTGGTTCTGTCTCCTGACTTTGCATCTCGTTATACTTGGGATTATCTTTTTGGGATTCTGCCTGAAGTGTGAGTATGTGTGATTGCGGATTTTGTGTGATGTATATCTTTGCTCATCTTCCCACAGAGAGGTTTTCCTCCCATACGAGCGGGTCACACACGGTCGTATCATTTGCCATAATTTTTCCATCCAGTTTTGGATTCTCGTTTGCGTTTACATTGCCGCTGGATTATTAATGTTTTGCTCCAGTTCTGTTTCTTGTTTGAGTTTTATCAAGTGTGTGCTACTGGCTACTAGATGCAAGTGGGAGAAAAACATAATTTCGGCGAGTATTTTTCGTCGGAAACGCTCTTAGCCCCAGGAGTGGACGAGATTCCCGTCTCGAGTCATTTACACAGTGATTTAAACTTATGTAGCTAGCTGAAAGCTTACCGCACAATAAATAAGATACTTTCTGATGCTTTCTTTACGTATCAACATGTTGTTTTCTTTGGGATTGTTTACTGGTTATGAGTATTAGATTTGTTTGCGAAGATATTTAGGTATTCCCAAGAATGGTATAATTTTTTCACAGTCGCAAGTGGGACAAAATGATTGTTTGTTCCTTTCCCTGCAAGCTTCCACATCGCTGCTGTACTTGGATAAGTTAGGTTAGGGAGGATTTGAGATGATGTTTTATACCTTAGGACTAAAATTTTAGTTAGATGTTTGTTATGTTTTAGATACTAGAATCAGTTTCAGGCGGATTAATCTGCAATTATATTATCCCATTGATTATAATTATGCAAATATGGATAAAAAACCTTTACATAACATACTTCTGCTCCCATGAGTCTTTTTTAAGGAAAATTTTAAGTTTCTCTTTGTAATCCAGTCGAAAGTAATGGGACAAAACAAACGCTGTTTGCTCGTGTTTGACGGCTGTTAATTGTTGATTCCTATGTGTTGCAATTATAATTGCGTAACGCTCGGTTTCCTTCACGACAATCTTGGTTTCTCGAGTAACGCAATTACTCCGTCTTGAGGTTTCGCATTAACGCGCAACGGCTAGAGTCTGGCGCCGAAATTAACCTCCAAACATTGTTTCAAGGACACTTGAGACTGTCGAAACGAGACGAAGACGCACAGAGATGAAGTTGAATGGTCCGAAACTTCAACCACCAACACCATTGCTGATATAGGTGCTGTAATGTTGTAATTTGAAGGCGTCTTGATGTTGGGGAGACCGTTCGCACGGAACAAAGTGGAAGCTTTGGGCGAAAATTTGTTTCTTACCATTCCGTACGTACGTGACCGTCCGAATGGTGACTGTTGTTTTGTAGTTTTCTATTTTTTATCGGTCTGTCTCAAGCGGAAATTGAGTCCTTCGGTTTTGGTTGGTCCGTTCCCTCACCGGCGTCGGCAAAAACATAAACCAGTGGGAGTGGTTCCGCGTGGCTCAAAATGTCCCAAAAATTAATTCGAGCGGCAAATGATGGTGACGGCAAAGTTATTGCTACTGCGCACAAGGGGCCGTAGATATCGAGTGGTGTGACGATGGGTTGGAGGATCCATAAAAACAGCGATAAAAGCTCAAATTCTTTAAGGTGTTGCTGCTGTGTCTGGGTCAGTGAATGGAAAATGTACTCCGGTCCGTTCTGCGGGCGCATTCGATAACAAACAAAAGAAAACAACACTGAAATGATGTCTTGTGTTTCACATGCTCCGGGGGCGAATATTTCGTATCCGTGAAGTATAATCGAGGACCGCAGTTATTGGTATAGAATTGAAAATTGGTCCGTGATGATGATAGTTTCGATATCTCTCGGTTCAATCTAGCTTGAGGGACCGCATTCTGTATCGTAGGCGACAAGAAAACATAATCATTGAAGTGCGAAACTTTTCTCCCAAGGACTAGTGAGTCCTGCCATCGTGATAAAATTACATTTTCCATTTCCATAGCGTGTGTCCATTCCATCGGATCCATTTCTGAACGTCGGTCGCGACTGGGGCGAGGGCATAAAGATGAGTTATTTGTGTCCGCATGGCACTTGAATGTCTTTAAGCGTTTTTCCAAGCGTCCATTGTTTTTTTCTGTTGGTGTGCTGCATTCCAACGCATAAACCACGTCGTCCGGATGCACTGATGCACATGGGTGAAAAAGACCTTGGAGTTGTCGTACGTTGTGTAAACGATTGCTTGGTGGAGCATAAGTGTAGTAATATGATGTACGGAAAAATGAACGTTGAAATAAGCTGTTAAAATATAATTAATATATAGGCTTTCCGTTGCTTTCAACATGAATGTATTGATATTTCGTTGTTGATTTTGTAATATAATATCAAATGTAATATCAAATAAGGCAGTATTTGCAAGACTAAATGATGAAACAATGAATTTTACAAGTGTTGCCAGTAAAATTTTCATTAGTTCATGGGCGTGGAATTTGTTAATATATCTTTCAGAATAATCCAAATGTGAGAATTTTGAATGAATTATACAAAAATTGAATAAAAATTATTTAGGTCAATGTTTTTTTTTTATTTTTATGCACATAAGAGCATAAAACTTTTTAGTTTTCGTCGAAATTTTCCTTTACTTTCATGTGATCACTATTAAAAATGATAGCTAATTATTAAACATAGCAATATGCGATCAAAACTTTACAAGGGGGCATTACATAAAGTGCGAATACACACGACACGTACACGAGTACAAACGTTAATATCATTTACTTTCAAATGAATTGCAAGCTACATTCAGTCTATCGACTTCTAGAAACTTGTTTTTGGAATTTGTTAAACATTTTTGACCTTTTCGATGAGTTTTTCGCCAAATTTGTAAAGAAGGGTAATCGGTAAAGATAAAAGCATGTATTTTAGATATGTTCAATTTTAAATATCTCAAAAAATCATTAAAAAAACACTTACATTCAAAACACTAGCGTTTGATCAAGTTGAATTTTATTTGTGAGAATAACTTTCAAAATAATACAACATTTCTCAACCCAACAGGAGAATCGTTTCAAAGTGTTATCAGAAGAAGTAAGATACTTATTGTAACAGCGGTTTAAGGTCACTAAGCATTACGCAAAATAAGTGAGTGTTGAAATCAGTGTTTGCGGACTTATTTGACGCTCCGTGTTGGAATTAATTCTGCTACAAGTGCAGCAGAGCCAAAAGCCTTGCAGCTGCCATTTTCTCAGCGTAACTTTTTCAGCGACATCGTGGTGGTGGTGTATTGATGTAACCGCAAGACAGAGAACCGCTCAGCTCTCTGTGATGAAAAGCGTGAACGAAGAAACGATGAAGAAGTAACAATAAGTTAAAAAATAAAAACAAATTCTTCCCGTTGGTAAACGTTGCATCGCACTCTCATTGTAATATTGTGCATGAAAGCCGTTTCAAAATGTGTTACCAGCGATATTTCTTTGCTAGGTTTGGTTTGAGCAATTTTGATATTTAATAAACTTTCAATTTAAGTTATTGAATATTGCATCTATTTTTCTGCTAATGAATCTAAAATTAATTTTTTATTCGATGAAAATAGAAAGCAGCGCAGTGCAGTTGGAAATGATCTCGATTGGATTTTCCAACTCTTACATTGCTGATTCATTCAATGATTCCCCACAAGTTCGTTTCTTTTCGCCAAGTGGTGATCGAAGTTGTTGTTTTTTCTTGCTGTTAATAAATACGTTGTACAAAGATAACATAGACTAAGACCAAGCGCTCGTCTCGTCACCTTAAAAGCACAATTAACATGCACTATCTCACCACGTTATTTTTGGAATGACTCATCTAACGCACGGCGCCACTGATTTTCGACCGGTGGAGCAGTCAACAGTTTTGGATGGTGTTGGTGATAATATTTTGCACAAACACAGCGCTCACACCCATATACCTGCGAGTGTGCGGGTTGTTTTGTCTTCTTGTGGTGTGATTTTTCATCATGCTTTCTACTTCCGCGCCACACTCATACCACCGACAGAGCTACAGCACCCTTGAATGCGCAAATGCATTACGCATCAGACATAACTTCGATGGATGGGTTGGTTTGCTGATGGGCTGCTTCCTCCAATGGGGCCACAACGATGCAATTCAATGTAGATGATGAGCGAGCGATCTGTGGGGCAACCTGGGGAACAGTTTCCAACAGTGATTTTATGGATGACGGTAGGTTGAATGAAGAATGAGTGCGATCGGGGCCGGTGAGTCATTGGCATTCGGTTGGCAAATATACGTCCTAAAGACAAATACTAGACACGGAAAAGTATTTTTGCATGCGAAGTTGCTTTGTTTCGTGGATTATTATTCTGTACTACTGATTTGATTAAGTGAAAACATTGGATACCAGGTCGCCCCAAACAATTTTCGTTGTTTCCGTGGTAAAGTTCTCTTGATCTGTTAGAGAAATACGTTGAAGTGAAAATAACATCTAGCTATGCAATTTAAGAGATTACGATTACAGGATTGTTTAGAAACTAGAACTGTTGATTTGCAGATAAATCTCGCAAACTTGTATTATTTTTTTAAATAAAATAACGTTTACTGACATGTTGGAAACGTAAAAAAAGGACAACACTTTACAAAACTTAAGTAGTTAGGATTGACAAAGACAAACACGCATAACGTCTAAGTCAATCGCAGCATCATTGTTGCCAATGATGTGGATGACATAGTTTGCAAAAAGGGACAGTATTTGTCTGCGTTTGTCTGCACCTATGCCATGTAGTACAGGCAAAAGCAGCAAATCGAACGAAAAAGACAACGAATTGAGACACCCTGAAAGCACGAAGCTTTTGTGCTGCTGCAGCAATTGCCAAGCGTTAGCAACTCTTTTGCAGCAGGCAAACTTGTGTTCCAGGGTGTCAATAGCCGGACACAACGTACACATGTCGAGAACGAAACACGGTTTATACGGTACAGCAGCTCTCCATGATGGATAAGCAGGTCCCAGTTGAGGCTCAATGCTGCCCGGATGTTGATGGAGAACAATAAGCCGAGAAGCCGTAACCTCTCCTCCGTCCTAAGCCATGCGACCTAGTTCCTGGTTGCTGGTGTAGTGTATCCCACATCGATCGCGATGGTCGCGATGGTCGACGTTCAGGCGGGCAAGGTTTTATTTACCAAATCTTGTTAGATATTTGCTAACTTCCTTTTATCCATGGAATTATAATTAAAGCTTGCACTATGGTTGGTTGTGAACATGTATTAAAATGAAAATATATTAAAATGATGTATGTTTTAGAATTTCATATTGTTTTAGGTTAACGCTTTACATTAGGAGAGCTATGTAGAATGAGTGAGTGAATGTAGTGAGATTCAGCTATGCAGCTATGTAATGATTAGTATTAGGATTACAGATATAAACATGATTCACGTGGGCTCATTAGTGTCTGGTTTGAATTTCGGAGATTTTTATTAAGAACGTGTCTGGCTTAAAGTGTTGTATCGAAACGAATGCATTCTCTAAATTGTTAAAAGATTAATTAAAGCGCAGTGGTGCCTTTGTAAAATTTGGGCATTGCGCACTTCAAAATTTGTCTTGTTGTGCAAGATATTTTTAATTTTCGAACGAATACAACAACAAACTTAAAGAAATAATTAAAGAATTATTCCGAATGGATCAGGAGATTAGTAATTTTATGAAACCCTTTTGTTATGGTTCTCTTTAATGGTTTTTAATTAATTATCGGGATTTTAGACGATTATGACTAAAATGTTATTAGATGTACTATAACTGCCGTGTTACAATATCCCTTGTACAACATTTACTTGACACCAATATCGTGCACGATCTGACATCAGTCGTGCGATCAACGGACGTGCGATTAGAGGTCAGTAACATTCGCGAACCAACACTTGTTTTGTTTGGTTACAGTTTTCCGTCTCACTCTTCGTATCTATCCCTCAGCGGTTACTGACGTTACAACCACCCCGACTCCACTCCCGAACGTCGCGATGGCCTTTACTGTCAGCACGGGGGATCGTACGTGTGATGTCGAGACGCAGAGCACTGATGCGAATTATTCCACAGACGCTGACGACGTCCGCAACTGAGGGCAATGATTCATGTTCCGGTTTTTGAATTTCACTCACCCCTAGGTCGGTCGCTATGGGTTTCGTTGGGCTATCGCTACTTCCCAACTTCCCTTCATTTGTCCCCCCACCTCTCTCCTCATTTGTCTGCCCATATCTATGGAGAGTATTTTGGGCGAGGGGAATTGTTGGAGCTACGAAAGACAAACCAACCGGGAGCATGATGGCACCAGAGCAGAATAATCTGGGTGCGCAAAGCATTTGCCATTAATCATCATTTGAATCTCGTTTTGTATTCTACGGATGTCACTCGCTTTCCTGATTTCTATCTACGCTCGATTCTGTTCTTTTTCTGCATTTTGACAATGTTCTATTAGTTTTGGAGCGAAGAGTCATTTAATTTTGCCTGTTTTTGTACGTATCTATGCCATGCTATGCGATCCATTTTCCTTTTCGTCTTTTCAGACACATTAATTTAGTTTAAAAAAATAAAAACTCAAACAATATCAATCAATGTTTTTAAGATGTTAAAATGTCTATGATACGAACATTACAGAGTTATTGCCAGTTATTTTAACACTTTGAGATTAGATTTGTTTAAGAGTTGAATACATCCCAATAAAATAAAAATCTATCAGATTCTTCAAATATTGTTTATTTTTCAATTCACGATAATATGGTATTCTAACATGTGGATATTAGTGATGAACAAAAAACCGTTTAGGTTGAAATCGATTTCGAACGTCTTTGAATCTTCAGGAATAGACTAAGGAGCATAGGTTTCAGTTGGGCAAGTCCGGATCCGATTCCATGGACTCACAATCAAAAGATGCTGATATTATCACGACAACAGACGTTCAAAATACCATGATAACGTTGAAAATTAAAAACAAGTAGCTGGGTATACATTTTTCCTCGATTGTTTGAACCGTAACACAATCGTTGTCACTCTTGAAGCTGGTTCTTATGATGAGTCAAGTTTGTCATCGTTGGTGTTTTAATGTTGAATCGTTTGTCTTTTTTTTGCATGCTGGGGTCAAACCTGTAAGACGGTGTAGTACAGTTTACCTTTCATATTAAATTTCATAATTGCTACGGCTCCACACGTTTGCAAAAAAAAAAACAAAACAAAACGGTAGAACATGGGCTTTGCACACCGGGAATTATCAATTTTACCTAGAAGTGATGAAAAATTCTTTGAATAACCTTTCGTTTCAACTTTCTTCAACCGTCTTATACCGTCACGAGCAAACATTTCTTTCATATTTTGTACCTTGTCTGGCGAAGTCGTTCCAGTGAAAACTTTTAACGAGCATCTCTCAGTCCAGAATGTTTGGCCCTAGGGGAAGGACGAAATCCGTAGCCTGTTGTATAGGTCAGCAGCAGTAAGAAAAAGCGTCTGCAAAAAGTTATGAAATTCCACTGCACATCCATGTAAGAAGAAGATGCTGTTGCTTATCCGTGTTTTCTAAGCATTGCTAATTAAACTGCGTGTTTTCGAATTTCAGTTTCCACTCGCTTTGTTGGTTCTTAGAACACGTTATTTGATGCGTATGTCGTGTTGTTTTTATCTTACCATTGAGTGCGCGTTCTATTCATCAGAAACATTTCAATTTTTCTATTTTACTCTCACCTTAATCAATAATGGCTCGCTATGGTTTGTTCGTTCTTGTTGATCTATAATTCCCTCACGCTTATTGCGCGTAATTTGGGCTCAGGATTGAGAAAAGACGTGGCACTTCGAGTAGTTGTGATATGGCGCACGTGCATCGACGAGATTCGGAAGCAATACAACAGAACCGACACTGGTCTAGTCTGGTAGTAAAGTAGAGTGTACGGTCAAAAAATCACTTGCTAAGTGCAGGAAAGCTAGAGAAAACGGGAAGAGGTCATAAGCAAGGGACCTATCAAAAGCGTGGGTTGGTAAAATGGTAAAACTGGTAATAACATTTTACGCTCCTTTGTTCTGTTTTTCGATGCGACGAAATATGAAATATCCCCGGTGCACTCAACTCCACGAAACCCACCGCGTTGGTTGATGTTACCTAGCACGCGAGACCTAACGCTTTTAATACAAATACAACGCTGTTCGACGTTTCTTCATGTTTTCATGTGACCGTAAGTCTAGACGAGAAGACTAATATCCTTTGATGATGAAACCGTTTTGATGGAGCTCTCAAAAACGAAGCTTTTTCTCGGAATCCCTTTTACCTAATGCATGTCTCCGGTATGGAAGCGGGGAAAAAGTATGTGTATGTGTAGTAATAATTGAATCATATCAAATAACACATGCCATGATTATTGGATTTCGACAAACAATTATAATATAGCTGCAGATCATGCGCGGGCACCATCGATATATTTCGTCTTGAAAAGTGTTATTTTCAACTTATCTGCCGTTTGGCATAGAGAAGCGGCAAAATTCCATTCCTATAAAGTAAGACGTTTAACAAGTAATAATATTTCATCTACACATGGTGGTGCGCTGACGCGCAATGAGTATGCTCATGTATTCATTAATTCATAACTACACTCTTTCTCCTGAAGAAACAAGCAACAACTCATTTGTACGTTGTTAGCACGGTTTGTAGTTTAACGCAGGAGATATTTTCTCATTTCATGTTGTATATTGTGCGCTATGCTTTCGATTGTAATTGGATAAGGATTTCAAAATTATCGACGTTTCGTTAAAATAATGGTTGATATGATTTGTTGTATTTTAAATCCTTGAAAACATTGAAAGAATTATTTTCTTTGTGCAAAACTGAAACCAAAACTATAATATCTAAATGGAAATAATTCTATTCCATATTTCAATTCAAACCTCGAGGTGTAGAATAGTTTATCATGCACCTTTCCTCTCCGCGAGTTTCTGCACATTATTTCCTTGCGCCAGAGAACAATGATATTCCATACTATTTCAATCGGTAGCCGAGAGAAACCGTGATACGCAGGCCAGCGACGAGTGCAAAATAAAACTAGAAGCGAAACTAATTGACCTAAATCAGACAAGCGTGAACTTTGAGCATATATGTCCGACAGCCGCTGAAGAGAAGGTGACAGTTGATTGCACATAGAGGCAATGACAAATTTGTCTCGTGCTGGATGGCCAGCTCCAACCCCTTATACAGTATGTACTTTTTCCATTTCAGTTTTTTTCTTCCACGTCAGCTAACCAATAAAATCGATGTAACGCTACCTTTCGACTCAGATGTGATTTACTCTCTAGACACTACACAGTTACTCCAGTTCTTTCTGGAGTGCTCGGTGTAAAATAAATAAAATGTGCCCACGTCAAGCGTACGCCAACACATCGCATCACATCGGATGTGTGCAGTTTATTCGACGGGTTAGCTAAAGTTTGTTATTGGTTTGTTCGGTACCTCATCCTCAACCCCTTCAACATTCGTTGGCATTTGTTGGTCCATCGTGCGATCAAAACATTGTCCACAAATCACGGTCAAACTCCCGCTTCAGATTTGTGCTGGGTTTGCAAAGCAGCATAGGAGTCACCGTACACTTGGCAGGAAATAGACAAACGGTCTACCACGTCGTGCGGTAGCAGATAGGGGTTTTTTGCCGGGATTAATCAGAGTGTTGTTTCGATGTTGCTACAAACAGTCATACACGTACATTCTTGTATTAATTGAAACACGGATTGCCATAATGACGATCATGTGAGAATTGTTGATCCGATTCTGTGTTCACGAAACACCTCCCCTGTTTGGCAATATTTTGTTCGTTAGCGGATTGTTCGATTCTTTTGTAGATGATACCAATTTTGTGTAAATTTTTCAAGTTTGTGCTACAAAATTAACACAAAAAAGTACTCATAGCGCCCAACGTGGGGCTCGAACCCACGACCCTGAGATTAAGAGTCTCATGCTCTACCGACTGAGCTAGCCGGGCTGGTCAAGGGAAGGAGATTTCGAACGCAACACACCGGATGATCGTGATTTACACCGTCATCTGCAGTGGTTATCACTGTGAAAAGAGTTGGTTTCCATTTCGAATGTGTGAATTTCGTGAATGAAACGAACGCATCCGCTCTTGAAGCGAGAGAAAATACACTCGAGATAAGGTAGCACTTATAAAATGCTGTTCTACATGTGTGAAAATTTCCAAATGAGGTACGTTAGGAATGAACGTAGCTCACAGTAACGAAAAATAGTTATGAATGGTTGCCATGGTCAATATGAAACAAGATCTGGCTTTACATAGCTCCACGTCCGCGTTTGATTCTCGAGTTTGGAATGTGCCAGTGCCAGCGCGTCAATGGTGTTATATTTCATATGAAATTTCCCAACTACCACCATGGGCACCGCTTCGGTTACTAGTTTAGGTTTATAACCGCCAGTAAAGTGAAGTTTGCGGTTTGCACATAGATTTTCCTTTCTGCATACTGCAGAGGGTTTCGACCACCCGGCTCTCGACCGACCACAACGCACAACCGTCCGAGCGTGATAATTTAATCGTTGAAGCGCTCCGATTGTGAAAAGGTTTTAATCGGCACGCAGATTCCAGCGGTTCCTTTTTTCTAGCTGGTTGTTGTTGCTATTTAGTGTCAGATAATATTTCGTTCGAACAAATATACGCCTATACACCTTTGTTTGATATTGACAACCATCGGCTTTGGTAAAAGGTCTCGGTCGATTCCGACAGTGGGCACAAAAATCTGAAATTCGTCAACGTCGGGGAAGGCTAATGTTATGTGCGCGTTCTGCGATGTGAAGATACTGTTCCGTATGCTCAGTGTGGAAGCGTAGCCTTATAAAGAAATTGCTCAATTGACCGGTGAACCAAAGCACAAACGCACAGAGGTCTCGTTGTCCCGACCGCCACTATAACAGAAATAAACACGCTACCATCGATCGTTCCGATAGAGCCGAGAAGCCCCTTTCCATTATCGGTGATAAACACTCACTCGTTCGTGGCGGCTACGTTGTGTGAAATGCTATGTTGAGCCATAGCATGAGCATCGTTAATGTATTGTTCCTCCCGATACTAAAACAGTGTAGTGTACACACCGTGTTTTGTTTTGTTTTTACTGTTCTCCACCACAAATCGGGTGGATCATTAAGCTGGAAAAAGTGTCGCCAACAGATTGGTGATGGTCAACCAACAGTTAATGAGTGAAAAAAGGTGTTTGCGTTTTTTTTCTTGTTCACGGAATAAATCATAATTAATGGGGCACAACCAACCGCTGAAAGCCGTTTTACATAAATACAAATATTTTTTCTATACCGTCTTCTATCGTAGCGTGTTGACCAGCTATGAAACACATCGCTACGTAATAACACAGGAATGTTAAAGAGGATAAAATATTTACGAAGGAAATTTTTAGTATAAGTGCACCATGAAAATGCATTATGCGAAGTAATATTGTTTGAAAGGAACAAGGCGAGTCTATTCGAGTTTATTGCTCTAGTTTCTTTCCAAGGCTAGTTCATCGATTTTGTTTGTGTGCTAAAATTGATTTAAATAGTGATACGGCGATGGGATTGTTTACCGGGGGATGTAGCTCAGATGGTAGAGCGCTCGCTTAGCATGTGAGAGGTACGGGGATCGATACCCCGCATCTCCAAAACTTTTCTTTTTACTCGGTTACCTTTCAAAACTGACCAAACCACTATTATTAAGGTATGTTTTTTCACAAACATATGCCATAGGAGAACATGACAGGGCATATCAAATAAGGGCTATTTACATTTGATTTAATAAATTCCGGTTTGTACATTTTCTACATAGCGGAAGAAAACGAACACTGTGGACAAATTTTTAAACTCGCTATTGATCTGGACAAACTCTTTGTTTCGTAGTATTACGAACTAGGGTCGTATTTGGAAATGTGAAACTTTTTTCATTTGTATGTTCTGTTAAAAGAATGCTTAAGGGGTTTTTGAATCTATCACTATCGCTTAGGGCCTCCAGGAAACTTGATCTGCCTTCATGTATTTTACCTAATTTTGTATCTCTGATCTCACTGGCATATTATTCACGCTCACCGGTAGGCTAATAAATTTGTTAGTTCGGTGACTCGGAGAATACTTTCGTGTACGGTTTCCGTTTATTTTGTTTTGTTTGATGGTACCGATTAAGATAACGCGTGCTGAAATTGCTATCATAACTTAATGTCTATCCATTTTTCCTCCCATGCCTCATTCCCGTCGTGTTTCTTTCCTGTTATACCTTAACCGGTTTAGCTGTTTGTGAACTCGTCCGACTTAGGTGTGTTGGGCAATAATCATTTTCTTCGTGCCAAAGGTGAAATTCATGCGGTGTTGCGTTTATTGTGGTCACTTATTCCGATCGCTAATCGGAAGCTTTTTACGCGTGGTGCTTTATGGGCAGCTGGCGCACGGGCGTGCAGGAAAGCAACGAAGAATATTTAATCGCGTTCAAACCCCTCCAACATATCCTTGCAGCTATCAACGTACAGGATACGCCTTTTATTTTTTTCTGGTGCGCGAGGTGTGAATGTGTTCAAGAGCTTTGTGGAATGGAGGAACAAACGGTGGAACCAAAGTATCGAAAAAAAAGAAAAACTATGAAGCGCTTATGGCAGCAAGGACCTGTTTACCCATTTCTCATGTGGATCGTTTTCACCTTTCCAAGGAAGGATAACGAATTTATTAGCCTCGCGTGTCCCTGTATCGTTAAGGTATCGTCAACGACAGTGCTACCACCGGATGGTTGGTTTGGGTCTAAACTCATTGGGCCAGGTGAAAATACCTGTTTTTTCATTGATTCGTCCATTGAGTAGAGAAGTCTTAATCCATTTGTGTACAAAGTTTGGGAAATGGGAAAAAATCATCTCATTCATCCTTACAATATGTTTTATTTGTGTTTGGAACATATTTTTATTATTTGGTATAATCTAGAGGAATAAATTGTGTAAGGCTTGCAATGCATGCTTTCCATATGTTCCACATCTAACAAGCTGTTCCTGTTGGAAAGAGTGCCGTCTTTCGTATTTAGGTCAATCGGTTAGGGTAGGAGGCTTTCGTTAACCGAACATATTCACTTCCTTTCTTTTCTGCACGGTCAAACTGGCCAACACCGTCACCATCACCCGGAAACTGACCAGCCATAAATTTTGCCCTCTTTTTAACCCTTGTGAACTCAGACGCGCGCGGAGACTATATGCTAAATCTGCTCTCCACATCCAAACACCAACCCTACCGATCGATTGCATACTTGACCATCAAGCAGGTCTGCGTAACTGCGGCATGTTGTACCGTACCTTTAGTCCTGCTGAATGTCCTTTAAACGAGACTATAGTTTTGTGTGAAACCCGGCTAGTTGAAATTCTGATAGTAGTGAGAAGGAGAAAGCAAGAGGATCCACTTCGAGTATGCAAATTGTCCAACATGGTCGTTGCCTCCAGTTGAACCATTTTTCCATTCTCTCTTGCACGCTGCGCACCGGTCACTATTACAAAATCGATGAATTATGTTGCATCCTCTGTACCTCTGTTGGTGTGCATGCGGTCCCTTCAGTTTGTTAGCGGAGGAGCAAAAATATGAGTTCCGAATAGGCTTGCACAGCCCCCAATTGCACATCCTGTAGCTGTGTGAAAACGTTTGTGGCATAACAGTCCGCAATGTGCAGAAGGGTGGCGAAGACAGAGGAGGGGAAGGGGGAGGGATGGAAAATGAAAATATATTGGATGTGAAAATAATCGCTGTCGTCACACTTTCCAACGATACACAATTTCCCTTCGTCAAATGCAAAATGTATGAGTTTCGTGTGTGGTTCTTTCGATTATTTTTCACTCTATTCTGTGCGCATTTTGTTCATATTCTTCTTACCGCAAAAGTGTAGTGCATTATGTGGTGAGTAATTTTTAAATATTTTATAAACCACATTTGAGTGGAGTTTGATGTTGTGAAATAACTCATGAAAACTCATTGTTTGTTTTTTTTTTCAACGAGAGTAGTTTACTTTTGCAGTTTTGGAAAGTAGAACAGCAGTTACCCTCGGGCACTAAGTTGGACGAAAGTATGGTCGATAAATTTAGCCCCAAAAAGAATAACTTCCGGAAAGCAATCGGAACCGAGAGGTATGCGAATGAAAGAGTGCGAATGTGAATGAAAAAAATATTTTTTGTCAAGATTTCATTACGTGTCGTTTATTTTATAGTTACTAAATGGAGAGAGAGCAGCGAGGTGAGAAAAAATGATGCTTTAAATTAGCACGAAACCAACCCAACGGATGTTTGTCTATCCGGACACATGAAACTAAATAAACGGATGTTCTTGACATACTGAAAAATGTTGCGGAAATGGATATGTATTTTCAAGAACAAATTATGTATTTAGGTTAATTATTGATGCCTTTTTGGAATGTGATATGCTTTCTGGTAAAAATACACCACACATGGGTTAGTTATTACATCCATCGTCTCGTCTATAAAGCGTGTCAAACACGGAAAAATGTATATAAAATATCGTTTTAACATTCGTATTACTTGCTTCGCTCGTGTAGTATTCTTTATTGATATAATTCTAGAGGAATTGGTGAGCAGCTCTCCAGATAACTCTAATGCCATGTATTGCCTTTTTAAGATCGGTAGAAACACATCTTAAAAGTAGGAACAAACAGATCAGCGTGTTAATGAAGAAAAACAAAAAAGGAAATGCGAGATAACGGGCTTAGCATTGTTACAGGGGAAGGAAATACCGGTTATAAGCGATTTTATTGTTACACGAGTATATATGAGTACAATCAAAACTTATTTAAGAATGTAAATTCTTTCGCAAGATGGACGGAATAGTATATTTTTAAGTTTTAAAACACGATTCTTTCTTTATGTTACATTCTCAGGAAAAAATTTCAAACATGACAGTAATTATTATCAAACAAGTGTGTACATTTGTTAATTTCAATTAGAATTAGCATCCCTGACATAGCATACGCAAATGAGCTACTAAATCTATCCATAAAAGAAGGTTTGAGTTGTTTACTCTAACGAAATTCAAACTAAGCTCTGACTCTTTTAAAGGATATACACTATGGCATGAAATCTTCCACGGGCAATCATGCAATATGTGAGCATCTTGTGGCTACGCTAATGTGTATCGTGAAATAAAACGGAGATCCTAAGTAATAACACAAAGTACATCACATAGTCCTGCCGATTTCGTCCCGTCTACCTCTGCAATTAAACACGGCGTGCTGTACATCTCGTTGGACCCAGACTAGGAGAAATCGCTAATTAAAACCCCAAAGTTTTATTTACTTTATTTTTTAAGGTCTCTCAAATATTTTCCAGTTTCGCTCAGCACCTTCTGTGATGTGAGAAAGTATGTATATCATCCCGTGCCCTGGTTTATGTTTTCATCACCAACGGAAAAACCACAGTTCGCTCACGTCCTTCCCCGATGCGGTGTGCCTTCTTGCTGCTGTGCTGTTCGTGTTCGTCAGTTATAATTTTGCTTGCGAACTAAACGATGAAGAAAATCAGCTACGACATGTGAATTGCAAATGGATGAGGCTAGGTTTTACATGGAAAAGACTTACAGGAAAAGATACGCAATTATAGAATTATTTATACTATATTTGCATAATTATAAGCGAACATGTTTAAACATGTGTTATATAATTTTATTAAATTCGAGTTGGACAAATATTTATTTTTTATAGTAAACTTGTAACATTTTCATGTATTATATAATAATAATATGTTAATATGCATTATTTGTGAACCTAAAAAAGTAAAAATAAGCGTATTGTGTTCAGTTAGGAAAGATAATTTTTTATGAGTGGGTGACGTATTTTAAGTTTTCGTTGTGCACTGCAATGTTCTCGCTTTATTATGTGTTCGAACAGTTAAAGACTCGTGGCATGGCAGTAGCTTAAATAACGAATTTAGCGTCGTGGTGTTCAAGTGCCTTCGTGGCGCAATCGGTTAGCGCGTTCGGCTGTTAACCGAAAGGTTGGTGGTTCGAGTCCACCCGGGGGCGCATGACTTTTTTTGTTAGTTTTTTTTCTTGTCCTTTTTTGTACTATAACCTTTTATTGTATGATAGATGAAGTATTTTTTAATGCAAATCATTGTATATTTTTTATAAGATGTGTTCAGGTAGAAATTGGACAGTTGAACAATTTCACTGAAGCTTATTATCATACATATTTCCTATATGCTTTGTTGGCTCAATCGTCGATAGAAGTTCCGATTCAGTGTTTACTTTTCCGTTTATCATATCAGCGTATCAAAAAGTGTAACATGAACCAGGAAGAGATAAATGCTGAACAAAAATTATATTTATTCACAAGTCCTGTCGCATCCCATGCTGCGGTAGGGTTTTATTTGATTAAATCAATGGCTTTTGAACAAAGGTAAACCAAGTGGTGTTTGCTGGCAAACGGTACTAATTAAACTGTATGCTAAATTATAGCCACGCTGCCCGCTGGTGCTTTTTGCCCGCATTTATTTGGAAATCAATCACAGCTTCAGTCGATCTCATCGTTGGATGACCATACAATTTACATTTCCTCCGTTCTTTGAATTTCGAATACGCTCGTTTGTTACGGGCTTTTATACTCCCAGATCGATTTCAGTTCAATTACTTTTTGAATGGCCAACAGTAAGGTCATAGAATCGAGAACTCGTCAAATTTCAGTTTTATCGCTCGTAAGTGGTTTTTATCTTTTTTTTTATCAATTACAATTAACAATTTAAACATTTTTTGGCAAAGCGTGGTAAGGAAAGTACATTGTACAAATGACGTGATGTGTACGGTAATAGAAAAATTAAATAAAAATATATTCACATACATTTTACTATTTATACGTGCTCTACAGCAAATTACATTGGTTTTATACATCCCTTGATTTTTTTTTCGTGTTGGATGATTTGTTATCCACTTCGACGATTTAAGGATGGTTTTAGTAAAACCATTTTATATGGAATGTGGGTTATAAAATGAAAACAACGATAAAAAATCGGTGCTGAAAACCAGGTTCATGGTGTACGATGCAAACATGAGAATTAAATACATTCTGCTTTTCGCTTTTGTGTACTGCTCCCAAAATCTGCCTAACGGTGAAGGTCTTCTGCTGGCGACGAGCAGCACGGTAATCACAGTTGAATGCATCAGTTTGTTTTACTTCTGTTTCTACCACAATCTAGACGAGCAAGAGCGCATGCATAAGCGCGTGTATGCTTCTTGGTTACTTCGGCGTGGTAGTGTTTTCATTTTGTGGAAAGAAAATTTAAAACATGTTTTTTTAAACTACCACATCTCTCTTTTTCTTCCACCCGGTGTCTCTTGCGCTTCGGCAGCTTTGTTTTACGCTTGTTCGAAAGCTCAAGAAATGATGATGATGAGCGATGGATGCACAAAAACACGCCGCCCAAAGCAATAGCCGAACCACCGGTACCGATGTTTTGACAGACAGGCAAAGTGTAATCCGGCGGCCCCTCCATCACCCGACGGTTGGCTTGCGCGAGGCCAAAGCATAATTATTGCTGCCGCCATTGGCCTACTCCACCACAGGCGGAAAAAGCAATGAACGAGCAAAAGCACAATACAGGTGGTGCAGTTAGGAAAGTGGTGGTGGTTTGGGGAGAGCATGTTACCCTGGGTGGTGGTGTTTTCCATGTCAAGGTCTTTGGCAAAAACCCCGGACTCCTCCGGGCCAGTGTTTGCTTTTGAGGTGCGTTTTTCCGGCGCTTTGATTCACGTTCAAGATTCAATGACGCACACATAAAAGATTGACTGCTGCTGCAATGCTGCTGTTCGCACTCGTTTTTCGTTGTTATTTTATCATCACCAAACTTCCCCGGGATTCTGTACATGGTTTTGTTGACAATGAGTATATGTTTAAGTTTCTGCAACGATATAATGATAGAAATCAAGTTGTCATTGTTCAAACACATTGTTTTTCTCATTTTAACCACTATTATTGTAACACGACCAGTAAATGTTAAAATATTTTTTTAGATTTCAGACAGATTGAGCGTTCTATTGAAATATATATTTTAAACTTAATTAAGTAAAATAGTGATGAACGTTAAGTTCATGGAGCATAATATCAATACCGAGAAAAGTGTTAATATTGATACCACTAACACGTAAATAAAAGAAAAAAAAAACATGGAAAATCTTCAATCAAAATGAAGTAATTTAGAATATTGTTGTACTATATTTTAGTTCCAATATGTGTAGGAATAATGTGGGTTAATGCAGGAACTTTATTTCGTGTTTACTCTTTAATGGTTGGGCACAGACTAATTCTCATTGCGCTTTCGCTCTATTTCTCTCCTGCGCTTCATTTTCCTTCTCTCTTACGCTATCGCTCCCTTATTTATACCAAATTCTACGTATGTTTTTAGTAATGTCATGCTAATTTCATCTACTTACGAAATGAAATTTTTACATTATATTATGTACACAAAAGGGAGATTTTTGTCACAAACATTAATTGCTTGCCATTCTTCGCACGCGCTCAGAGTGCAGTCGAGTAACTTTGGACGCTATACTTTATGTCCCAAAAGCTAAAAAACTTCCTCGTCCGGTAAAACAAAGCACCCTTGCTCTCAGGCCACATCGTGTTGTAGTATTATGATGCTGCCGTTGCCTTGACGAGAACCGAATGTAGCAACTTTCTCACCGATTCTGGATGGACCCGGCGAGAGCCTAGGTTGCTTGGCGTGGAACTTTATTATTATTTCTTGCTTGAAACTATGCAAGCTCCCTTAGTTCTTAGTAACAGAGGCGGCAGAAGCACTAGCTGTGGTGCTTAATAGCGCCTCCGTCTTCATTGCTCACGTGCTATCAACATCGCCGGTGCAAGCAGAACACTACTTCATCTTAGTCACTGGTTCATATCATTTTCGAGCCACACTGGTGCGGAGGAGCAGTTTTTCCTCGTGGACGGAGAAAAGAAATGTAGCTAAACAAAAACCTTGAAGAAAAGTTTATCCACGGTGGATAAGAAATGGTCTCGCAGAGCTATTTTATGTGTGTCTCAGAAAAAAGTACAGCTTTTTGTTTCCTTACCTTTTGCAATGACGGTGAGTGTCACAGTCGTAGAAAATATGGTGCATATTGCAATGCGGAAGGAATGGGTAAACGTGGTGGCATAAGGTAAGGAGTACGAAAGGATGTGTTATTAAAAACTTCTGGTATGGTTAAACCTTTGTGCTATAAGCGAAGGACATAAAAGTCATACTTGATCTGTAAGTGATTAAAAGACAGTTTACGATATGCGCTCGAAATACACAATACGAGAGATATGCGAATTCGGAGATACTCGGAGCTAAAGGTTCTGTGCAAAATGCAGCTGCCATCGTCTGCTCGATTGTAAGGTCGAACAAGAAGACCGCTATTTCTGAAACTTTAAACCATGGAACATTCGTTCGTGCATGTTTCTGATAGATCGTAATGTTGTCATTTAATAGATGTTATTATGAATTTGAGATACGGTTGATGCATTTGAATCACATTTTACATTAATCTTGGGGAATTACTGAGCAGAAGCTAGGAATTTCTGAGCAAAAGTTGTTTTTGGAGTTGAATGCTAATATGAATGATACATAATTAAAGATTTCCCTAACACCGAGTGTAGGACAAAAATATGCTTCTTTATGTTATACTCACTCACCCCATCCACTAGGCTTATATTTTATCCTATCATCAATTCGTTTAAATCAGTTCGTTGAAAGCTAGTTCTTTTTTTCAAACTCTCGGTTCTTGACAGTACTACTGGACTGGCTCATGTTGACAGTACTACGTAGAATACATATTTTATTGTTGCTTGTTTATCCCTTGCAGCATAATTTTACATTTTCTTGCACTTCCTTTTTTGCATTTATGTGAACTTTCTTATCGCAAGAGTGTACTATACTACTAACTACTACTAACTACCACGAAGTGAAACATTTTTCGAGTTTTCTACTGGTCCTCCATGTTCTAACGTAAACGTTGTGAGTATATTCATGTTCCGTCTGATATGTGTGGTTTTGAACGTTTATCTCCAACGCTGTCTGGGAAAATAATACCTTTCAGTGCAAAACGTGTAGCGTCGGCGTCTGGTGACTGAGCTTAATATATATTATCAATGATGCAAGCCAATTTCTGCGATGCGGGGCCAAAGAATCATTTAATATTACACACAATATATTTTTTGCTCTGTACATATTAATTAATGTTTTTTTTTCGTTTTTCATTTCAGGTTACGTAAGAGAATCAAAAAAAGGTATGTGTTACAGAACGAGTGTAATTTTTGACAAAATACTTATTTCGTACAAAGCATTCTAAGATTAACATGGCAAAACACATTTATCCTGTGATATATTGGATAGCGTTGTAGGGCTTTGACAAATAACGCAACAGTAAAGAAGGTTTCACATAAGATTTGTCCTAAATTCTTAAATTCTTTAAACTTTAAACTTTAAATTAAAACTGTTGCTTCATGACTCTACAGTTTGTAAAGAAAAATATATGAGCCAAATAAAATAGGTTTCTTTATACATAAAATACCCACCAATTAGTGAAGGAAAAGCTCATTAATTGATCTTTCCCCTACCATAATTCACAATCACGCTTCGATCCATATGGTTCGGTAAATGATCCGCATATTGTCTGTGTGCATGATGCTGCACACCAAAAGTCAATTGGAAATAATTGAAATAATACCCCATACTTATACTCCGGAGGATTATTATTCTTTGAAGTTCGTCGCATCTTTCGCGTATTGATGTTAATATTGTACGCAAGTAAAAGTAAGCACAGCGTTCGTTTGATGAAAGAGAGCAACGAAAGTAAATATCGATCGTTGTGGGTGTTAAATTGAATTTTGCCCTCGTTAGATATGATGCTTCGGGGACGCGAATAGTAGAAAATGATCCTGTTTAGGTTAAAATGAGGCAGAAAAGGCGTTCGAAAATCAAATTGGTTACAAAAAAAAGGTTTAACGTGTACTGCAGTTTAGATTGATATTTCTAAACGAGAAAGGTATGACATGCTCACCAACGTCATTGTGGAGTGTATCGCACAATCGAATATCTATTTATTCGCTTGACGATGTTTGCGGGAGCAACGCCGATGAGCTTCTCCTCGCACCAGAGTTCGTCTGAGCTCCGTATCAACGAATTAATTTTATTCAAATTTCCAATCCCCGATTGGGTGGTCCTTTCGATTGTTTGATATGAATATTTAAATTGCTGTTTTTGTGCTCGTTGCCCGCTGGCGCTGTTGGTGTGGATCCTAGCCATAGAGGGATATAAATCCCCGACTGCTCCCGAGTGCACAGGGATCGCTATCGATTGTAGCCAGAGGGCACGATACTGGGGATTCATTTGAAAACAGTAGTACTACCCGGAGGCACAAGATCAGCTTATGAGAAGGAAGCGAAACGTAGATGTTACTCGAGCGATCGCTCGGGAATGTTGATTTTTGTGTACTGTTTTTGCAAGATTTACTGGGACTTTTTTATGGTACTACGGCAATGATAATATCCGTGCGAGTAGGGCTTTACTGTTCGGAAGATGAGGCAGTTTGAGTTGAGTTGAGCCATGTTGCTGTTTTTCCCGAACAAAGAACAAGATCCGTTCCAGTTTCACTTGTTGCTATATTTTGTGTACTTTATAATGATGTATACCGAACTAGCCCGAAAGGCAACGGATGTTTACAGGCTGCCTATGTGATTATGTAAAAGTTTTACTTTACATAGTGTTTTGCATCACCCAAAATTGATGTTAGATTCGTTATTAGATTACTGAAAATGTAACATGTTAAAAATATTGTTTTATATTTAATGTAACAAATACTGCAGAAAAATCCAATATTGTTAACCCGATTTAAAGCTGTTTAATAAGACTTGCACAGTTGTATCACATTTGACGAGAATGCTGAGCTTTAATGGTAAATTTGGTTTCATAACATTGAGAAGAACAACATTTGTTATCACACCCAAGTCTCTTCAATTACCGCCTTTGTGTGATGTGTCGTTCATGCGTAGAGGACTAATGGCTCGAAGTTTGCTCCGAACCGAACAATAACATCTGTATTGCAACGTGTTTCGGTCAGCAAAAAAAAAATCATAGAATGAAGAAGCATACAAAGGGCGTTTTATCTTGCAAACGCTCGCGTGCTAGCATAAAATAGAACAAAACAATGTCTCGCCGCTCAGAACAAATCGCTTTTGCCTTATCCTTGGGAAGAGAAGAAACACAACAGAACTGGCATAGTTTCATCGGGTCAACAATGTTTTGTTGACACAGGCTGAAAAAAAAAATGCGAAAATTGGCGTATGGATTAAGACGACTGAGGTTGTGACTGCTTCCCATGCGAAATCAACAAGAATGGTAAAGAGAAGCTAGCTTTTTTATTGTTACCTGTCTTGAGATATGATTTTGCTAATTGTTTCTTTAGATAAATTGATTTGTTCTGTTCTAGAGTACGGAGTTTCAATTACTCTTAAATTAGAGTTCGCTAACATTTTTGGATTAACGGACACACACGGTTTTGCACACGTAGCTTTACTTGACATTCGACTTCTACCATTTATATTTGATCATTTTTTAATTTGTCTAAAACATCAACATCTATATCTTTTATTTTGGTTATGTTCAGTCTAATTGTTTTTAATAAAACGAACAATGAACAGATATAAATAACAACATAATATTAAATTAATTTGGTGTTTAAAAATATTATCGTTTAAGTTCATAAAACCACGTGAGCCTGGTTTCCTAAATTTGGGAAAAATTGTTGGTTTTGATTTGATTTTTTTTAATGACGGCCTGACCGCATTAACCCCTGTTAGGGATGTTTGTTTAAGTGTATGGAGTTGGAATTTGTTGTATGGTATGTTATGTTGTATTGGTATGAAAGGTTTAATATTCAAAATTTTGGAGCTAGAGCTAGATCTAGTAGATCACGAACAGGGACAAGTGGTGTCTTGTTCAAGGCCGACGTTACAGATATGAATAATAGGAAGGATAGGAAGAATTGTTGATAATGTATATATTAATTTAAATTAAATTTTATCCATTTGCAATACCATCGCTATCCCTCCGACAGCTGGCTTGAAACGTGCGTGTACCGTTTTCCTATTAGCATCTTTTTACCTATCATTCCAACCTGTCATTTAGAGGCACGCTTGAAAGCATCTAGAACCTATCCAAACATAACGTGGAACACATCATCCTTATGACAGTCGTTTAAAATTAATTGCGGGCAGTGGTATGCACAGCAGCACATAGCATTTGGTTGCTCACCCGACAATCCTACGGCAGGGGAGAGCTGGATGCAAAACCGAAAGTGCATAGCGCAAATAATTTGTTTGAACATTTTGGAAATTCTTTGCCTTAATTGGATAACTTGTAGGCGAAGAAATTGCGCCGGCAAGCCAATTCCCGAGCCATTGGACGTGTGCTGGTGGTAGTGGAGAACCCGCCTGCTTCGGAACGACATGACTCTCGAGAGCGAAAACACGATGAACTTTCGCAACGCAAGGGAAGATGCTTCCACCTTCCGGGACCCCCAATACTTGTAATGGTGGAGTTGTGTGCAGCTGCAGAAACCACCCGGAACGTCGTAGCGCGCATCAGCAGTGTACGTGCCCTCCGTTTGGCTTACAGCAACGAGCGTTGAAAATGACACACTCATCAGCTATTGCTATTCTGTTATCAGAGATGTCATTCAGGGTCTCGGTACATGCAAACCACGCGCCAACCGAAGACACTAGCGTTCTCCACACTCCAGCATCGTCTTGTCCAGCCAACAGGGACGCTCCGGATTGGAATGGATGCTTGATGCGCCGTCTTTTAACGATAAGAAAAAGCGCGGGTCTCGTGTAGCCGTGTGAGAGTTACGAGACCACGGAGGAACAATTATTCTAATATTCGCTAATGACACTCGTTCGTGCGGGCGTCCGGTGGCGTGGATCGACTTATTGCGTTTAGTAATTAAATTCACTTACCCAAACTCGCGACCTTTCATGTGGCCCCCAGACAACACATTGGCCGTCCAGCGAGTGGCGTGCTGCACGCATTTGTGCGACGGTTTAGGGTGAAGGCAGTGAAATTCAAATCTCTTCACTACGCTTTGCTTGCACCACGTTGTGTTCTCATATGCAGATGATCTGTGTATTGCATTTGTGGTGCCAATGCAAGTCAATGTAAGGTCGCATTTAGCATTTACATTTCAGAAAGATCGTTACTATTTGTTTTTATTTGCACAAATCTTTTGTTGGTGCTTGAGAGACTAAAGTGCAACTTTGCATTTCAAAAATGATCAATGTAATGATTTACACATATTATCAGTGCTTTCGAAGCGCTACTGATATATCAAAGATTTATAATTTGATCGATCTTGTTCATGATTCCCAATGCTAACCTTTGTTTAGAATAAATTTATTAGTAGAATCTAAATTCGTTTTACTGATGAAGCCACTTGGCCTCGCTAGCTACAATAGGGGATATCAATTTCCGATTGACCGAAACAGTTTTTCTATTGTGCGAAACAATTTTTTCCATGCTTATACATTGTCCATCGTATTTACCACAGAATGAACTATTCAAATTGTTGCCTTTAGTACAGTAGTATAATTATTACAAGTATGTTAGAATGAAAGCGCTTGCTCGAATATTTTATTGGTAATAACTCGAATATTTTATTGGGAATATTGGTAATATATTAAGTCTTATAAAGACTTGCGTCATATTAACGTAGTGTTGAGGAATGTAATAACAACACTATCATATTGCCGCAGTGTGATTCATTACCGTATGATCTCATCTTTTTATTTAAATCTAACTCCAACTTTGCATATCGTAGCATGATTACGATTTTTACACACACACACACACATAATTGATCGCAAGAAATCCAACAGTGGAGCTTGTAAATCCTCGGGCCTGGTTATCGTTACGCAATAAATCCTTTGTTTTTATAGTGTAGTGTACACAAATAAATTTCATACCGTTTGACCCATCGCATAAAATTATTCTTGGATTTGTGTCAATCTGCTTGCTTCGCCGTTGAAAACTACCAAAAATTTTAGTGCTACTTTGTCTCTCACTACAAAATATGCTCAAAAAATGCTACATTTAATAGCTCGTTAGTCGGTTGTTGCTCGAGTGCATTGGTGGATAAAAAACCAAAAATCGCAATGATCCATTAAACGTGCAATGATTCCGCCGAGCTTTCCGTTTGCACTGTTTGTATTTAAATTTTTTCCCAGTGGAAATTTGTATAAACAATTTGTGCAAATTGCTGCACATATGCAGTATAAAAATGTAAAAATGTTTCTACCATCGTTCCCTACATACGGAAGCAGAGGAGTTATTTGTATGTAAAAAAAACGGACATTTATATTAAGTTTTATTTTATCATCGTGGTAGAAAGATCGTAAAAATATGGAAACTTTTTTATGTACACCACCATAAACGAACGTAAAGAGATACTGATACAGAGCTGAAAAGGAACTACTTTCATCTCTTGCGAGTACATACCAGCCGAGGCGGAGCGTGTGAATATTTAAATTTGTATAATTTCATTAAAACTTTTTCCATGCTTTCCGGTGGAGGATGGCGTGATACGGGATTGGGCGGGTTCGGGATTGGGCGTGCTTTGGACTGTTGTTGAATGCAGAGGGGTTTGCAATTGTAGCACTTGCACTGTTGCTGCTGTGCTGGGCAGTATTTCGCACACATTTGGTCCACAACTGGTTTTGGGTTATTAGAGTCGACAAAATGTATGCAGATAGATAAATAACAACAAGAATACGAACAGGAACTACTAAACTATTTTATCATTGCCATATGCTGCTGAAAGTTTTTAGCTCCCGTCTGTCGGACGTGGAATGCAAAAATTCCAAATAGCCAATGGTGGTGCCCGATAACGTACGTTGTCTGGGAGTTTGGAAAACAATTTCCCCTAATAAATAGTTTCAATGATTACGGTTGTTTGTTGTATCTGGATGTGTTTGCTTGCGTTTGCTTGCTTCTAAGGTTTTAACGTGTGACTTCTTCCGCATTTCCCATCTGATGCCAGTAAGCACCAGCTTGTAATACTGCTAAGCCGGAACCGATGGCAAATTTGAAGCAATGAACTGTATTTGAATATACAGTATCTCCTACACAAACTGGGACACCAATAGCCTGTCGAATGAACATTCAGATGTAAATATTTTATGTTTGCGCCAGTTTAGAACATCGTAAAATGTGGGATTGTAGTTATTCGAAAAAATGGCCTCATGCGGGGATGGAGAAACAACCTCTAGTTTGGTTCTTGGTAGGTTAGTTTTAATAAATTAAATTGTGTTATTTATTTACTAAAATCTTCTTATTTGGTAATTTGCAACAATCGTGTTTTAAATAGCTATAAAAAAAATAATTGTTCAGTCAATGGTTCGTAACACTAGTCCATTTGATGTATTTAAAAAAATTGACGAAAAGGTGTGATATCAAAGTGTCCCACTTTGTGCTTGAGGTGCAGTACTTGTTCGTAATATTTCATTTCCACTGCAAGGAAATTGCAAAAGGTCACGAGGGTGACACTAGCGTCCAACATCTGGTACCCAATGGAAGCGCTTTTGCATGCACCGTATGACACACTGACCCTGATAGTTTTCAGTCCCCGTTGGAGCTCGCTCGTCAGAATGAGCCCATGCTCCTCCGTTTTTTCGAGCTTTGTTTGTTTTTCTCCCCGTATCCGATTGGGGTGATTTTTGTGTCGGTGACTGGAAGCGCTGGTAACAATTCGCAAAAAAAAAAAAAGGTTTACACTACATGCAAGCAAAAAGTGCAACCATTTTTTGCCAGCATTAATACACATGGAGTGGTGCACACAAAAGAAGATAGAGTGCATCGGAATGTTACGCAAGATGGTACGGCAAAGTAAAAGCATTAAAACAAGCACGACTTGAAGAACGTGTTATGGACATAGACTTCCGAGCGTACAGCACCGTCCTACCTGTCGAAGCTGTGAATGAAAACAGCATTCATTTGGACATGGGTTGTGTTTGTGCGGTGGAAATGCAGGGGAACAGCGCAATTGCACTTTACACGATATTACTGAACACACTGCAGCAGCACAGAGAGAAGCACCACTTGGTGGGGATTTCATTCAGTGAAATGTTTGCAAAAAAGAAATTTCTTTCCAGTGCAATTTTCATCGACAACAGTGGACAAAAGTGAAGTGGTGTGGTTGGGTTGGTATGTGCGAGTCGTTGCAATTGAAGAATATGTGTTGGAGTGTGCCGCTGCTCCGATGCATTACTTTGATTCACTTTCCTAACGCCTCGACTCTGCCTTTCATACTGCTGGTAGTGTATTTCGATGCTATACACAAGAAAGAACGTGTAAGATACAACGATTCTGAGCACTTCTTTGTCGCAGAAACGCATTTTGTCAAGTTTAGCGATTCCCCATTAGCGTTCAGCTGACGCTCTAATCACTGCATGACATGCTCAAGATCGGGTTATGTAGTGAGGTCTGAAAGTACTCTTTTGAATATGAGCGTAGCTCGTGGAATTGTGGAGTAATTTTTAAACACAAAATATCTTAAAAATGTAAATGAAGTTATTTTGTAGCTATTAGACCATACAGAGTCTTTCATTTTTTCAGTCTTATTCAGTCTTATTGTGTTTGTGTCTAATGAAAAAGATTAATAAACAAACGGATTTGTATTATGAGGGGATATGTTGAACTCGCGTTTTCAACGAAGTTTTTGAAATTAAAACTAAAACTTAAATTTCAACAAAAAATAAAAACATTTTTTTATGTTGTTTAATTTCTCTTTGTTCAATTTTTATTGCTTATTTGTTTGAATATTTCTTCCAATATTCTATTACTAAAATATTCATCAGATTTTGATGTTATTATTACTAATTTTAATGACAATAAGTTACTAGACTTAAACTAATATTTAAACATGCAATGACGAAGTACTTCTAAGTCAATCACACCATCATTGTTACCAATAATGTCGGTGACGTATATCAATCGGATCACATTGTATCTATCATTACTTGTTTTAACATTTGTTCAAAACACTGCAAACAAATGTTATTTGTATACACTTCGCATCCTCTTTTCGCATCATTCTCTGCTTTCGATGTGTTTGTTGTAGCTTCTATAGAATTAGTATGTGTCCGCCGTTGTGATAAACGTAGCGTCAACCGATGCAAAGAGAGCAGGGAAAATAAGTGATTTGTCTGATCCAGTGTCACATAGTTCAATTATAAGATATTAACTCAATTAATTCATATTAATTTGTTTTTGTTTATATTGTACTAGAAAAATTTGTATGAAAATGTAATTGATACATTTACGTAATCTGACTGTTAAGAGTGTTCAATTTAAGTTTAACCTTAATTGTCAAATAGGTTTTTACGATTATCTGCAATTACATATCACTTTCTCATAACTTGATTATGCGTTAACCAACCATGGGAATCAGCAAACTGTTGTTGCACCGTGTTTATGAAACTGGCATGTTCTGGAGCAATAAAAAACAGATCAGACACACCGCAAACCATGGCCAACCCACTGCGGTGTGCGTTCCTGCAGCGAGATGAGCGATGGCAATGAAGATGCCAAAGTGGTTGAATATTGTGCAATCGTTCCACGGTCGAAGATGCGGTTTCGTCGCTTAGACACGAAAAACGTGTCTGTATGCGTGCAATATCGCCGCTGCACATACACGCTGCAGTCCCCACTACCTACCGGAGGCTTAGGCGGAGCTCGTTTCTTAATCTCATTAGAAACACCACACGGGGAGGAGGAGGTTTAAGCGCGAAAAGAAACATAATTTTTTCGTTTAGTGTTGCGGCGCAAACGGTGCGATTATTAAATTCGAGTTCCCTCCTCCCTGTGCTGGCTTTATGCACGCCGACGGTGTTGCATTCATTTTCTTGATTCATCCATTGTTTGCTGCTGGAATGATGAAAATTATGAGAGAAGTTTTGAAAAATAGCGTCTAGTCGGGGCTGGGAGGAGACCGTCTTGATTATCGTACGTGCAAATTTTCGATAGTTGCGCATCACAGGGGAATGGTTGCTTATGAAATCGTTTTAAGTGAGATTGGATTGGGTAGTAGACTATGCTTTTCATTGTGATTTTTAAAAAATAAAATAATCCTAAATCGATAATACCGTTAAAGATTTGTATTAGTATTAGGTATTTAAGAATTTTTATTCGCCACTTTTTTATCGTTGGAACAAATTAAGTTTGCCTAACCTTTCGGTACTGAAAAAAAACCCCTAATCCACTGTAAAAAAATGATCAAATTGCGTTCGTTTGTCATTCTGCAGTGCCAATTCCCGAACGATTTGGGGACGAACACTTCTAAAAGGATTACGAACCGGAAAAAAAAAATCGTCCCACAATCCAAACGATCGATCGAAGCAAATGGGATCGAGGCAAAAGTAGCTTCGTTAATCCTCGTCCCGCTGCCGGTGAGCGATTGTGCCGGGTTCGCGACTTCTCATATAACTTCCCATTGACAATCGTGTTCCTTTTTGTTCGTGTTTCAGTGCCGGATGGATTAAAGATTCGCTGTGACCGCGTGAGGACTTCAGTTCTCAAACACTCTTACCCGTTTGAGGTAGGATGGGAGAGGGCGATCCAGATGGTTGATGCGTACGTGACAAGGCTAGTTACCACCGTATGGAAGAGACTGTTCCACCGACGGGATTCGTTTTGCTGTGTGGTTGACAGAGGAAGAAAGCGTGCGGCAAAGGGTGAAAGGAATGAGAGAGACTGGTTGGTAGTGTAGGCTCACTTATTTTCTTACTTCCGCCCGGCAATCGGCGATTGGGGACCGTTTCATCGTTGTTTGACGCACTCCCATCAACGCATTAGACTGTCTCGTCCCATCAATCCATCCAGACCGACGCCAGAATCCCGGACCGAACCTTCCGCAACATAATCAGCCGTCGTTTCTTTATCATGCCCTGTCCCTACACAGACACTCACATACACACACCAGCGGGGTGGGTCTTTCTTTGAGATGTCCCATCGTCTATCGTTGACGATAAGAAAGTGAAAAATTGTCTATGAAACTGGTGACGACTGGACTCATTTTATACTGGATCACCCATACCATATCGTGTGGGGAAAGTGGAGAAGCTACCCTATCCAGAGCAGTCGGTCTCCCTCTTTCTTTCTGTCTAGCTTTCTCTCTCTCTCTCCTCGATTTATATTTTTCACATCTTTCTTCATACATTCTCAATATAAAGTTTTTATTGGATGATGAAGCTGTGTTGTCGCAAAGCGCGCTTTTTCATCTAAAGATGCGCGAACAACGCACAATGGAATGTTGCAAGAGTGAAAATGGATCATTAAAAGACGATGTTATCGAATTACCGGGTTTGTTTAACAGGAAATAATACATTTCTATACAAATACAAATACAAATAATAATATAATATAATACAAATAATACATTTCTAACTTTCCTATTCATTTCCTATTAATCGCTTTGGTTCAGAAAAAAAATGCGCATTGGCAAATTTGTAACAAAAAGGGCAGAAGGCCGAATAAATCCGTCACATAAAACGCATGACCAAACAAGGTTAGGTTTCTTACTTATGGGCAAACCTAGACGAAGCCAAATTCGACTTCGATACTGCACTTGCACACACGATGGCCATTGCGCTTGCTTTTCTGACGGTCTAGACCGGCAGTTCCCCGCAAAAGGAACCAATTCCATAATAGGGTTATGTGTCTTTTTCCCATGGCCAACTCTATTCGCTCATGCGAATATCTAAGCCAAAAGCCGGCCTGATGCATTAGTGTCCATCAAACAGTAATAAACAAGGCAAACAGTATTTGCTTCCTAGCGAGCACTAACCGTAGTAAACGTGGAGGAAAAACGAGCGAATAAGTTGGATAACATTGTTGCAAAAGCAGCAAAAAAAAACACAGAAACATGGCTTACTTCACCCTAATCCCACTCATTTCCTTGTTCCCCAATAGGAACGAACTACAAAGTAGCATTTCGCTTTAGCTTCAGAATTGCAGTCATCTAATTTCACAACCGACGACGATGGTCGTTCTATTCGAAAAGAATTGTGCCTCATCAGGGTTTTGCTTTTTTACCCCTTTTATTAATTTTTCAACACATCGTGTCCCGTTCAAAACGTGTCTTTTTTTTTACGCATACCGTGCACAGAGGGGATCTATTCGACAGGGACGCAGGATCGTGCGCGTACAAAGGTAATCGGACCGTACTTCCGGAGAAGCTTTGCTGTGAGGGCAATCAATTTTCATTAGGAAAACGCTTCAGTGCACTGTCTGGGTTGTAACTAAGACGTGAAAGGCGTGATTTAGTGTGAAAATTGAATTTTCATATCAATACGTTAAATAATTGTTTTTTGTCACACCCTACTGTTGCTTTCAATCACAATATATTTCGTTTGGCTTTGGTCGTTCCGTTAGCACCAGCAAAAGTCAATTGATAGATCAATGTATGGAAAATTGAAAACTCATAGCACATTGAATAGCGATAGGAGAAAAAAAAGAAAACAAATTTCTATGAGCGCTCCACCTATCCACCGGTACCATGATATGCAAACGTATACCCGGTCGTATGGGTTGAGTTCCGTTTTCCTGTTTGCGTGTGCCATAAGCCGTACGAACAAGGATTTTGTCATCTTTTTTAGAAGAACTTTTTCTCCCGTCACTCAAGCGCACCCGAATGCTTTTCTCCTCCACTGCTGAAGTGGCATCGTTTCGTTGCGTTTCATTTGCGCAAATGGTTCGAGGACTGTTCTCCTCCGGGACCCCGTAACGTCCTTGTGCATTACCTACCACGGTTTCCATAGCATGTTTCCGGTATGGCGAGTGCAACAATATTATTACCACTTGCCATTCGCCCGCTTCAATCCGGTATCCGTTGACATTTACTACACGCCTTCCCGCTACCAATGTTTTCGGCTTGTCGGCTGCCTTTCGAGCCCGCGCTGCGCTATGCCACTATCAACTTCCGGGGCCATTTTTCTGTTGCGATTGACAACCGTGAAGCAAACATGCATCCTTTGGCGTGTGTTGCATCGGACGCTTCTATTTGTTTCACCCCTGCTCCCTGGACTGAGTCGGCAGGATACTGAGTGTAATCGTGATTCGTAGGTTGTTTTTCTTCGTTGCTATATTTCCGTCCCATATTCCGATGCTTCCGTTGGTGCAGCTCGAGAATGTCGAGCAATCTGGTGGAAAATAACACTGTTTCCGGTAACAGTAGCGCATGCCCGCTCCGGTCAATCACCGGTCTGAGCCTCGGAGGATTACGTGGGTGTTGCTGCTGGTTTTGCGGCTGAGATATTTCCCACGCGAATTTACCTCTTCGATTCTAGAAACGTTGTATTTAATGGATGACTGCACCTTCGATGCGGTTCTTTGCTGGGTGGAAGCATGTGATGTGTCTCGCATCGTGCAATATGCGTTTTTGCGATATGATAATTTGGAATTTGATGCACAGAAATTTGATTCATTTATACAGAAGCTCAATTTTTAGTGCAATTTTGGAATGCTCATTATTGGAATGGTTCTTTATCTTTAAAGCCTCGTTTGGTGAAATTATTGATTATATGTAGCTATTTTAATGTGAAATTTTAACATTTAATAAAATGGAAAACAATCCAATAATATTGTTAATAGCCAATTTAAATTGAATTTAATAAGACTAAACAAAAATTAAATCGAATTATATATATTAATGGTAAAATAGTCAGAATCGTTACAATCAATTTACTTTGTTTCAAATCCTTTTTATACCTTTTATTTCCCACAAATAAATGATGATCGACAGTTGTACACATAGAATTGAGACTACCAAGACAAATTTGTTAAATAGGATTTTCCACACATGTCATGCTAACCGCATTACGAAAATCCTACGATATCTTTTAGAAGCATTCTAATCAATTCATTCTTTTTATATTGGTACTTTACAGTTCGTCCCCTCAACGAGTACATATCGCACTACGAGAAGTTGAGCTACGATCATGAGCATCTGCATGCTAGTCACAGCCGGGCGAAGCGGTCGGTCACCAAAGATCATTACGTACATCTTAGCTTTAACGCACATGATCGAAATTTTAACATTAGACTTAAACGCGATCTCAGCACAATAAGTGATAAGTTAGAGGTAAGTAAAACCAATCCTCCGCAGTTAAAAAGTACCATGCATTAACGTGATCCTGCTTTCCTTTGTTTCGCAGATACACACCGACAAGGGACCGGTACAGGTCGACTCGTCCCACATCTATCACGGCGAAGTGATCGGTGACCCGGAGAGTTACGTGTTCGGATCGATATTTGACGGTGTGTTTGAGGGGAAGGTGATCACGTCCGAGGACGAGTACTATGTGGAACGAGCGAAGCATTACTTTCGCGAGTCGTCCAACCCGGAAACACATCCGGTGCATCACACCGGCGATGATGAGCCACCGTTCCATTCGGTGATCTACAAGGACCAGCACGTAGACGATCCCTACCGGCATCGGAGGAAAGGTAAGCGATGTTGTAGAATATCCTTGTGGGTTAAGTTGCTAAAACGCAGAGTAAACATGGTTGCGTACGATGGTTTGGATACTGTAGCTGTAGATTAAGTGCAGTGGGATATAATTCTTTGGACGGCAGCATATATTTTCGTTGCGTTACTTATACGTTTAGTTTCGCTTTTTCTGTAAACATTCCACTGGAAGCGATGTGTACCATTTATGCTTCATAAGAATAAGAAATGCACATGCGTCGTCTCTTTATGCTATGCTGCACATCGAAAGAGGGAAAATTGCTTGAAAATATCCACTAACATAAATTGTTTTTTTTTCTCTTATCGGTAGAAGGTTTTTATTTACCACGTTGGGATTGTATTTCAAAGATTAAGACAGATCATTTCGCAAAACGTAACCCAACGGAATTATACGATACCGCTCATTGTGCGTGCATGATGTTTAGTTAGTAAAGTTACGTAAACAACACGCAAGAAATACGTCTGCCTGCTCGTTGCTTATGATCCGTGCATGTGGCGTACGAAACTGCTGAGAACTTGTTGGCCAAGCTAAGTGAAGAAATACTTGCAAGAAAAAGGCACGTGCACGTGCGGAGATTTTGAGCTTAGAGTGAATTAGCTTCACCATTTTCTGTGGCACATCGGCTGACACGTTTAGTTTCGTTCCAAGTTGCACACTTTATGTCATGATAATTAGTTTAAATTAGCTTTTTCAATTACCTGCGCAGCATAGACATTTATTTTTTGATGAAGAATTATGGTTTAGCCGTTGGATGTGATGACTATTGAAGTGATGTTGGATTTTGGTAAGCGCAAGCCCGGCTAGCTCAGTCGGTAGAGCATGAGACTCTTAATCTCAGGGTCGTGGGTTCGAGCCCCACGTTGGGCGGAGTTTTTTTCTCATTTGAAGTGCAACTATAGGGATTGAAAGTAAAACTTGTTGTGAATAATTATCATTTTCCTGTAAATTTAAAATTCCTCTAAAAATTTAAAAAGCTCGATGTTTTAATTGTACCAAACAAAACTTTTTAATCACGCCTGCAAACACCTCGCTAAAGAAAAGCATAATAACCCAATCTAAGAGAACTACCAAAAAGAGGGTCAACAGCTGTCAGCAGCCACAAACACCCGTCGGTGCCGCGGAACCGTCAATCAATCGACTCAATTTCGGTGCACAGTCGGGGGTGTGCGTGTGTGCGCACACAAAAGGGAGGCCCTCGATGACCTCTAAAACACGCAAACTTCCTTTCGCGCCGAGAACCGGGGAAAGTTTTTCCACCGCGAACGAAAGCAACTCACAAGTTGAAGTCGGAGCCATCAACGGCAGCACGTGATGATAAGTGAGAGCGAATGGGGCCACTCGCACTTGGGAAACAAACCGACCAGCCAGCCGGTCAGCCATCTGTGTGTGGGTACGCTCTGAGGCAATGAGGAGGTCGTCATCGCGTTTCGAGCAACCGGTGAAATATACTACACAAAATCAATCAACTGTCGGCTATTGGGAGAACGGGGTTGATGATGGTTTTTGTAAGCCTTGCTTCGCTAGAGCCTCTCTTGTGCTTGTGGCCTTGCAATTAACGACGGTGATTACGCACAAAAGTCTACCGTCTGCAGCGTGAATCATTTACGATAGGAAATCTACGTAGATCAACTAAAGCTCAAAATGACTTCATCTTCCGTCAAATAGGTCTAGGTGGTAAATTCATCAAAAATTGCTAACGATATCGTAGGCATTAAATATTCGAGCCCTATCAGAAACCTGTTCAAGCATCTGGAGTTCATATTATACATTGAAAACATCAATCGTAAGTTTTTCTTACCTGGCCAATCTTTTAATTGATGAACGGCGTAAATTTATTTCCTTGTTCCGAAAACTTGTTTTCCGGATCCCAATGTCCATCAGTAATGACATACGATGACGGTCGAACGACGGAGAAGAGTGAAGCCTTCCATCATTATTTCAATTAGGATATAAACGCCATCATTTTCCTGACGGGATTGTGGATAAAGGAAACTGGGTCGAGCTAATTTCCCTCATCTCGCATATTGTTGAACCACCAGTCCAGCGTGTATTGTCGTTGTGGTGCAATGGGATGAAAGGTTTTTTATGTACGTGCCGGCCGATGACGATGCCGGCTCGTGGACCAATAACTAATTTCGTGATTTTAATGCGGGATGAGTTTCAGGCAACTTTAGGCGAGGGTGGAAAAACCATCTTGAAATCTAGATGAAAGACCGCAACCTCCATCATTTGGATTGTTGCTGAAATTACCCGCACCACCATCGATGTTGATGATGGTGATTGGTGGCCAAAAACTTTACTGCTATCATACCCGGAAGCTCACTACTGGAAGCGCCACCATGCCAAAATGTAATCGGTTGAGATATAAATCCAATTAAACACACATTACCGAAAGTAAAGTCAATGCGTTTTGGTGAAGCCCGATCCGTGATGATAATTACGATGGTGTTTTTTCCCCTTTTAGTGTGTATTAGTTCGTTCCGTTTCTGACGTCATGTGCAAAATGAATTTATTGATGAGACGGTTATGTGAGGAAATGTGAGCTATCAAGCAAATGAGAATCCAATCACGTGTTTTGACCAGCAATCGATTCTAGCTGGATAAAATTAGAGCATCGCAGGAGTTGTTATTGATTTTCCTTTTTTGTTTTGTTTGTTTCCTTGACAGGACATCCGTCCGGCTGTGGTGTGCATGATGAGGTTTCGGTCTGGATGGATCGTGTCCAGAATTCGACCGTCGAGGAGGAACTCATAAAAGAGAACGATGAAGAAGAAGATGAAACAGAAGAAGACATACAGCAGCAACAGCAGCAACAGCATAACGTTAGCGGTTCTAGCCAACAGTCTTCTTCGACTGTTCAAAGCAAACATAAATCAAATGCCAAAGCGATGCGACGGTCGGCGACACCGCAATCGAAGAACAACGGTGCTGGTACTGGAAGCAACGATATTCCTATCGAAACTGGATACGAGTTTAAGTATCCATACGAAAAGTACTCGAAAGCGGCCAACTGGCGGGCGGCGGGCGAGAGCATGACCGACTCCGAATGGCACTGGAAGTCACACGAGCGAGTACGGCGAGCGGCCCGACCAAAGGAAGACTACCGGAACACCTGCTCACTGTACATCCAAACGGATCCACTGCTTTGGAGTCACATACGTGATAGCGTCGTTAGTGTGAGTATTAATTGTTTCTTTGTTTCTGTTACGTTCTATTCCATGCAAAGGGTTAATGTAAAAATGGAATTCTAGTCATCGACATTACCTGGTGTGGTTATTAATGGCGCCGAGCCTTAGCCTTTTTGTGTGATTCATGTTAGGAAACACAAATCTCCAGTTCCACGCTGAATGAAACATGTTTTAGCAGACAACGCATACATTCTCCTGTAATCAACAGTGTCATTATTGTTTGGTCTTGGTCCGAAACCACATCATCAGAACCGGCGGTGTAAGCTTCTGCCACGCAAGAATCCCCTTGAAGGAAACAAATAAAAACCGCACCTTTTCATCGTCCTGTGGTTAGAAATGGAGAAAACCACAAGTGGAGAGGAGAGATGATGCCATAGTACCCTGGTCTCCGGATCATCTTCCGGTACGATATGTGCTGCCTGATGGTGTCTGGTACCGGGAGGCTAGACTCTGCTGCACACTACGATGAACGTGTCACTTCTCATTGTCGTTTGCCAAACCGCAGGCGGAAGGAATCTTTTGCAACACTAGTGAAGGAAGAGCAGGGTTGATCACCAATTGCCTGCCTGCTGGTGTGCGTTTATCTTGGGCCAATCCAACATACGACTCCCTTTCTCAGCGCTCTGCTAGTTTACCCTTTCGTGT
Source organism: Anopheles farauti No. 4 (assembly GCA_000956215.1). NCBI lineage: Eukaryota > Metazoa > Arthropoda > Insecta > Diptera > Culicidae > Anopheles > Anopheles farauti No. 4. Next base: position 10,256 of record JXWZ01013561.1, on the reverse strand, counting down.
ACTGGCCACAGTACCAAGCAGCCCGTTTCGATGCAATGCAAAACTGATTGCTGCTGGTTGTATCTTACTCCTGACCTAGCCGCCACACAGGCTTAAAAGGTGGTTTCTTCCGGCTGCCCTACAGCTCGTATCACGTAGCGTTCGCAAGAATGGAAAGCTTTCCAAGCGACTACGCGCGGTTCAATCTCTGTGAAAGTCGTCGGAACGGAACGATCACCAAACATTCCTATCGTCTGCCACCCGTTTATCATTGCCGCGTCGGATGCCTGCTGTTCATTATCAGTGAAACCATGGGCACTATTAGGCGTCCAGCGCCTTTCGAACGTGAATCTGCATCCGAAGCGTTTACTGCGGCTACTTGGGGTATTTGATCCAAAGCGGAGTACGTGTTGTTGGATGGCTTTAGGAAGTACTGTCACCGGAACCATAAATTACGTCAGGGTATATTCCATACGCGGATCACTTGCCTGTGACATTAGGTCACCCATCAGGGCTGGACGATACACTTTGGAAGACTAATTAGTCAAGTTTTACTGGAGAACATGAGGGCATTACTTTGATATATGCCGTAGAGTGGTGGTGTAAAAATTCACTGGTTTGAATTGACGCGGGTGGATATAAGAAATAATTTATTGAGACCCATCCTTACGACCCGGAATCGACTTTCAAACAGTAGTTAAAATGAATCTTCAAAATAGATCCACTTGGTTGTGCTGTTTGAGATGTGTAATTAATTACTTGATGCCTCCTCCTTCCCATTCCATTTCTGTGTAGCATCTGCACCGAGCGCGCCGCAATGAGCTGGAGGAGAAGACACGTGAGGAGATCCTGTCACTGATCATACATCACATCACTGCCGTTAACTACATCTATCGCAATACAAAGTTTGACGGACGCTTTGAACATAGGAACATTCGGTTTGAGGTACGGAGCTAGATATTTGCCACTGCCATGCCAGTTTGACATGCATAAGGCGGAGTGTAGGTTCATGGGAAAGATTTTAATTGCACTTTCAGGTCCAGCGTTTGAAGATAGACGACGATTCGACGTGCGGTGAAAACAACCTCTTTGAAGATACGAACCCACTTTGCCTGGAGAACATCGACGTATCGAATTTCCTAAATCTGCACTCGCTTGGCAACCACGAGGCATTCTGTTTGGCGTATGTGTTTACCTACAGGTAAGTGTGTGTGTGTCTGCGTGTGGATCGTACATGATGGGCAAATCTCTCGAGAGCAGGATATTCATTGCGGTTACGGATATGTATTTGTGAACCAAAATTGTACGAAATGAGTTGTAACCATTGGTTTCTCTCCTGTTAACTTAAAACAGAGATTTCACCGGCGGTACGCTCGGGCTGGCCTGGGTTGCTTCAGCTTCCGGTGCTTCAGGGGGAATTTGCGAGAAGTACAAGACGTACACCGAAACGGTTGGTGGTCTCTACCAGAGCACCAAACGCTCGCTTAACACGGGCATCATTACGTTCGTCAACTACAACACGCGCGTTCCGCCGAAGGTTTCGCAACTGACGCTGGCACACGAGATTGGACACAACTTTGGCTCACCGGTAGGCCGTACACATCCACCACACCCCGCTGCGGGCGGGGTGTGGTGAATTCGATGTAAATTATACACGTCGCTTCACGCTTTTTTCCCCTTTTTCTGCCTTTCGTATAGCATGATTATCCGGCCGAGTGTCGCCCAGGTGGTAACAACGGCAACTACATCATGTTTGCCAGTGCGACGAGTGGTATCCGCTTGAACAATGGCAAGTTTTCACCCTGCTCGATACGCAACATCTCGAACGTGTTGGACGCGATCGACGAGAACAAAAAGCGCAACTGCTTCCAGGCGTCGGAGGGTGCCTTCTGTGGCAACAAGATCGTCGAGATCGGTGAGGAGTGCGACTGTGGCTTCAACGAGGAGGAATGCATGGACAGGTGTTGCTATCCTCGCGAGATGACCGACGCGATGAAAATCGAGAATGCCACGGCCCAGAGCTGTGGACGGCGGGCACGAACGCAGTGTAGCCCGTCGCAGGGTCCGTGCTGTGATAGTAATACCTGCCAGTTCATATCGTCGGGCGCGAAGGTGACATGCAAGGAGGAAACGGAGTGCTCATGGGGATCGACCTGCAATGGCACCACACCCGAATGTCCTGAACCGAAGCCGCGCGATGATAAGACGAAATGTAACAATGGTATGTTTTTGTTGTTGTGTTTTTTTTATGTTATATATTCTAAGTAGCAAACATGCTAGCTGTTATTTTCTTTATTGTTTTTAGCATAAATTATTTTGAGACTATTGTATGTCACAAATACGAAATAGTCCAACACTTTTTCTCACTTTAAATTTTCTTTTTTAATTTTTTAAAAAATTCAAAGAAAGTTTTTAGTAAATTTAGCATGATTTTTGATTTGACGGAAGGTTATTTATCTGTAATACACAACATTGTGCCAGTAAAAAATAAAATCACAGAACGAATGTGAGCAGCTGGTCATTTCTCGTAAAGCTGTCAAGTGCGTGTACAGCTTGGATCTCAAACATGCTTGGAAACCTCAAAATATTCAAAACAAATACAATAGCACAGTTTTGCGTTAAGCTAAGGAAAATTTGCATCTCAAACAATACAAATAAAGAAACAAAAATAATATATTATGTGTCAATTGACACTAAAGAATGAGAATGCAACCTATTCCATCCATAGTATTGAACAATTAATTGACAAATTTAAAAATCGTTTTCATCATACATTCGCTTGAAATCCAAAACGTATATATTCGATTTGTTTAATTTCTAGTCTTCGTGTCAATTATTTGTTAAATGAAATGTATGAATGCTCATTTCACTAAGAAAAATTATGCCAGAGATAATGTTTCCTGTTCGTGACAAGAAAATTTAAACGCTCTACCATTAATTTACTGTATCTTATTCGACCAGGTACTCAACTGTGCATCAAAGGTGAATGTTCCGGTTCGATCTGTCTGCTATGGAACATGACGGAGTGTTTTCTCACGTCGAACATTATTCCAAACATCGACAAGCGCAAACTGTGCGAGCTGGCTTGCCAGAACGGAAACGATACGAACACCTGCCGCAGTACGAGTGAATTTGCCCGCGAATATGGTTTACCGGACGGTGGTTACAGTTTGCGTCCCGGATCTCCCTGCGATAACTTCCAAGTAAGACTTCATCCATGCCGCGAGACCACTGTGTTTCTGCTAGCGAAGTCGTATTACGAATCTGATGTTCTTTCCTTTCTATTTGTATGAACTAGGGCTACTGTGATGTGTTTCTGAAGTGCCGTGCCGTCGACGCCGAGGGTGCGCTGGTTCGGCTAAAGAATCTGTTATTCAACAAGAAAACGCTCCAGACGGTTGCCGAATGGGCGACGGAGCGTTGGTATCTGGTGTGTATGTTCGGCATCGGATTCATCATCCTGATGGGCATCTTCATCAAATGTTGTGCGGTGCACACGCCCAGCTCAAACCCGAAGAAGGCGGCAGCGTACCGAATTTCGGACACGCTACGTCGTCCTATGAACACGCTTCGAATGATGGTGAGTTTTAAGGATTTTTGATTTTGGATCGATGCCAAGTTTACTTGCCGGAGTAGGAGCTATTTTTTGTTGTTAATTTTTTTGCTTCGCTTTCCAGCGTCGGCACCATCACAACGGTGCGGGCCCAAGGAGTGTTCCGGTGCCACGGAACGAACGTTCTCGCAGTGCAGGTGACAGGGGAGGAGGTGGTGGTGGACGCGGTGAACGCAACGGTGGCCGTGGTGCAGGCGGTGGGGGTGGCGGAGGTGGTGGCGGAAGTCGGACACGCGGTGACGGCGGTCACGGTGATATGCGAAACGGCGGGGGCGTCTCCGGTGGACACAATTCTTCCTCATCAGGCAATAGTCGCCCATCGAACAGCACGCGTCCCCCAGCACATGGGTATGGCGAAGGCCGTGGCCAACAATTCTACCCACCGAAAGGTGTGTTCTCTCTGTATGACCCAAAACCGATATTCGTTTGATGCGCTTCTTATGATAGTCTTATTATTATTTAATACGAATTTCTATTCCAACTTTGTAATCGCATGCATTATTCTGCAATTTAGCTAGCAACAGTACCTGTCTTCCGGTGGTACACCAGTTTAACATAATGCGCATGTTGTGTTTTTATTATTTAGTTTATTTTGATTTTGTTTATTATATTTTTTCGTTTATTTTGTAGGCCATCACAGCAGCAGTAAGCAGCAACATTCCCGCAAAGCAAATTCCAGCTCCCGCGATGGGGGCCGAGCCAATCAGACGAGTGCCACAGTGGTGTACAAGAAGTAGAGATCCAGTAGCGCGTTGCGCGTCTAAACAGAGCGCCAACCTATTTAGCGAGAAGCAAACATGTTTCTCCTTGCAAACCTCCATTTAAAACGAATAGTACAATTCGCAGCTTGAAGCCAAATCCGTAGTCACACTCCGATTTTTGTGTTTGTATGTTTTTCTATTGTTTTGTGCAAGACTAGTTTATGGTTGCATTTTATACTCTGTGTTGGTCACCTTTTATTTGCAAAACTCTTCGATCGCTGGCCAAATTTATGTAAACTGTAAGCATTTTATTTTTAGTGTTTGTTCATAAGACATTTTTTCTTTTACTAATTCTAATGCATCTCGCCTTGATTCATCATTCAGTTCATCATAAAATTATGTGTAGTTCATGTGTTGTACCAGTTTTTTAGTATTCCTATTCCATTCCACGCTCCATATCGAACCGTATAGACAGAACATATCTTTCAGTGTTATAAACTGTATTTATTGAACACCACATGGACACATGAACTCATGTATTCGACAGGATTGTTATCTTTGTTTAGAAAGGCCCTGATTTATTTGAAATACATCTAATATGGATACTTTTTTATTTTCTCCGAATGATTGCCTAACGCTTTTGTTAGATACCATTTCGCATCCAATGTTATGTAATTTTAAACATAATTACTATGCAAAACATTATCTGGTATGCTGCTAAACACACTTTGTCATTTGTTACTCGCACCTATAACACAGATTTTGGATCCAGGCACCTGCATTGCTCGATATATACACTAGAAAACTTTATGTAAACAAGTAAAACTTCCATTCTGTTTATCTCTTTTTAATACGAAAAACTGTTTAACTTTGAACTATCATACTTTCTTGGTGCTTATGGTTGATTTTCCTTAAGCTCAACTCAATCGCGATTGCAAGCAAATGTTGATATGTATGTTTACCTAGATAGATCTCGAAACTATGCTAGACAATATTTTCCTAAAGAATACGAGCGATAGTTAAAATTCAACATAAACTAACATTCTCTTGGTCTCATTACTATACGATTACTTTAAAATGCGTGAAACTATGTTGACATTGATGAATAAATCGAAATTAACTGATATTATTTTCTTTTTGTTTATAGCACCACCAACGCAGAACTATAGCCGCATGAGTAATGCAGAACTGTACGCTGAAGCCTACCCGGACCGGGGAATGTACGAACCACCGAGGCGTCCATATGCTAACAATAAGGTTTGACAAGATCGGCGCCATGCACGAGAACACCACCATCTCCATCGCATTACATCCCGACCAGTCAAACGCCAGTATCGTCGGTGTAATCCGCAGTGTTACTGCTGCTGGAAATCGTCCTAATTTCTCATATTTCTGTGTCGCTAAACTTTCCAACTTCTTCCATTCGAACCTACCGCGACTATCGATTTCGCTGACGATTTCATAGAAAGCAAACACCACTCCTTCCAAGCAGTACCCAACGATTGTATAGATAATCATCTCAAGGAATTTGAATGAAGAGAAGGATTAAAGGTAAGGAATAAAGAGTAGGAAATTAAATAGCAAGGACCAGACAGAAAGACGTTTATAAGACAATTGCAATTGCCAGAACTATAAATTGCAATATGGACGTTCATTTATGTTTCTCTTCCTAGAGTGTTAAACATCAGTATGATTGAAATGAACCAGTCCTACTACACATGGTCACGGTGTTGCTTTATTCAGTCGTTAAAATTAAACACAGATTTCAAACAGATGAAGATCAGAAGAGATCGTGAACATGCTACCAGACACGTTTTTATTGAATTGAATCTTTTTTATGTTTTCCATTTGTGCTTCAGATCGAAAATATGCATTTTACAAAGCAAAAGAAACATGATCCACAATGTAACGGTTAAAGAGTAAAGAGAAAAAGGACTAAAATTGTTTGAAATAAGAAACTTCCTTCGGTGCTCCTATGGGGGCACGCTCGATGGATTGTTGTCTGGTATTTGTTATGAGATTTAACATTCTACTATTTTGGCATTTTTTATCTATGTATAATTGTACAGACAAACGCATCTTTTGCTGGTTGTTTTTGTCATTTTACACAGCAAACCGCACTGTTCTTAAACAAATTTCTTCCTCTCTGTGCGGCAGGTCAAATATTGATGTGAAATGTATGGCCATCTACGTATTAGGATGTTGCAAAGAACGGTTAAGAACGCTAACAGCTTATGTCCAGTCAGGACGGAAAGCGAGGGAACAAATGAAAATCAAATGGAAAGTGCAAAATGTGTCATGAGACCAGCATGCGACGGACGTTCCAAGTGGCATAAAGTTCGCCTAAATGAAAAAAAAAGTTTGCAAAAACACACGCATAACTCATCTCTGGGTCCAGCAAAATAAAAACAAAATAAAAAACGCATTAACCATCGGGTAAAGAAAGGATACAATAAGTGTGAAACGAGGTAAAGTTTGTAAAAAAGATACCACATATTCGTTGAGGAAAGCAAAGAACAATATATTCAACTGACAACCACATATAAGACACTTACTGAAAAACGGAAGGTGCGGCAAATGGTAGACGCAAAAGCTGTAAGTAATGTTTAGGAACCGTTTGTAGCTTAGCACAAGGAAAAACGTATAGAACGAAGGCCTCCTCGCCTCGGGGGGAACACATAAAACCATATATTACGAGGAGAGGGATGGAAATGTGAAACTAAGCTTGCACAGGGAAGTGTGTGATGTATAAAAGAGGTATAGATTATTTATGTAGTCGAGGCCAATGGAACCCGCGTGACCAGGAAGCGTGTGGACGATAGGGATTGAATACGAGGCGAACGGTGAAAAGAAAAGTAGCAAAATTTTTGAGAGTTGTAAATGCGTGACGTGCGTTGGAAACAGAGTGAGTGATTTAAGATGTTTATTTACTCATCATTCGCCTCCCACCACCGGGCAGTAGCGGGTCGTCACAGCTTACTGTGTTGGGTTGCTCTTGGCGTTAATAACATTGCACATTTCATAGCTAGGGATAGGCCGAACCAGTTGTACGAAGTTCCTTTCAGTTTTCGTTGAGTTTTATCCGTTTACGTAATGGTAACGTTTTGTTTAGGTATTTTTCGTAGAGAATAATGAATGTATTGCACAAAAAATGCGTGCACCGTACGCTTGAGGATTATATTCATTTGGTCTCCTCTGGAAGGTGTGCTATTTAGCAGAACAATTGAGTAATCCAATGCAAATGAGGATAGCGAGTAAGTAGAAAACTGAAGCTGCGATACAAACGGAGAATATCAGAACGTTGAGGCCATTTGAAGAAACGGAGAAAATGATATGCGCTTCCTCATGTATTCTTCTCCTTGTTTCTGTTCTCAACAATCAAAAAAAGAATCTGCAAAAAGTGCGCGAGAAAGCCAGATGCCACGGTATGTGAGAGATAGTTTAGTAAAATATTGGTTCGTTAGAATGCGACTAGTGGGAGTTAACGCCTCCCTTTCGGAATATATGATGGATCTAATTAACAAGCAGAAATTGATAAAGATGATGGTAAAACATAGTAGACAAACAATATTTAAAGCGGATACATGTGATATATATTTTTCTAAAATAATAAATGACACCCTACTAACATTGAGAAGCGAAATACACAGCTAACGAAACCCATCATACGTCAGAAAACAAACACACATTAAGCATTTGATGAAACAAACAAACAAGTAAACGTAGATCAAAATAATGTCCAGCTGAGAATAGTCATTCAAAAATAGACTACAGAACCACGAAATATCAAACAACAGCATGTGAGAGACAATTTCCCAAGCAGAAAACACACAAACCACTCACCCCAATTTTTCCATCAAAAGTACCGGTACATAAAAAAGAAAGCAAAATCAGAAAAGAATCAAATATAACAAAGGAGGACTTAGTGTAGACCTGCAGATACACTCTTTAAAGCAGCATGGCAGTTTGGGAACTAAGGCGATGTGTAAACCCAGAACCGAAAACATGCTTAAATCGTTCGTCTGTTTGTAATAATTTTGTATGTGTATCACTGTTGTTTGTTTGAACATTCTACTGCTTATTTTGCATTCCCGATCATTTTTTGTATTAAATTGATACGCATTTCTTTGTGTTCGTTAGTGTTCTACTTTTAGCAAATTGTTAAAAGTGGGATAGTGTAATAATCTGTTACAAAAAGTATTGTACCATACCACCACTCTGTTAGATGTCATAATTTGCATTAGAAAGTCTCGTAAATCCATTCTCAACTTATTCAAACTCATTTGTTTGACGAAAACAATGATTACAATGCTCAAAGGAAATGAAGACCACTTCATTACATTTCTTCGTTGTAGCTATCAAATGAGTATCCCATTTTCATCTTTGTAATAAGCGGTAATCGAACGTATTATTATTATTCAATATCCCAGAAAAAGGTGATTAAGTGTGGTTTGCAGCTAGAAGTGTGGTTTGCAAATGTTTCATTCGAGGATTTCAAATTGTCAATCGGCATTATTAAAGGATGTGTTTGAGTTTGTTTGGATCATTTTGATTAGTGTCCATTTATATTCCATGAAAATGGCAAAGCTTCAGATATGTGACTGTCTGTGGACTGCATTGCAATTGAAAATGAAAATCGTATAAGAAAAAGAGCTCAACGCGCGTATGTTTTACACTACAATTTATACTTCCATTTCAACACAGAAAGACGAAACAAGTGCGAATGTTACTATGTAAAGCTCTTAACGTGGCAAAAGCAAAAAGATAGAAGAACGAAGAAAACATACATCAATGAAAAGAGAAGAAAAATCAAGCCAAACATACACAACACATACGTGGAGAAGACGCAAAAGGTAGAATTAAATCAAACAAATGCGAATATGCAACAAAACTTATACTCGAAAGAAGTGTGTGCGACAAAGTGTAAGAAACCTCTTAAAAACAACAAGTAAAGCGAGAATAAATGCAGTAGTAGTTTATTAATCAATAAGAGAGTTGTGAGCGAGTGCAAACAGAGAATCGGAGACCATACAGCAATGAATAGGAAAAGAAAGAAATGAATATGTGAGACGTAGGGGGTAAGGGGAAAAGAAGCTGGGGGTAAAATTAGTATGTTTCTATTATTGTAACTATTTGTAAATGTTTGTAAATAGCGTTTGAGTAAGCGACAGTGCAGAAAAGGAATAAAGAAGAGAGAAAAACAGTAACTATATAAGGCGTAAACATAGCCGTGCGGAAAACGAACAGTGGCTGGTACTAGTTTTCGCTGCAAGTTTAGAACAATGAAAACAAGGATCATTGAAGATGACCAGCAGTTGCTAGGATCTAGGACAACAGGAGGATCTGAGCGGAAAGTCTGAATGATTACATTAGTGATAATACAATAAAGGATAATAAAAAGTCCTACCGAGAAAAAATGAATATTATGGTTGATATTGTTGTAAATGATCCTTGCTGAGAAATGTTGATGAAAATTTGGTTTCTACTTAAAAAAAATATGTCAGCAGATAAAATAAACTCTTCGCCCAACGTGGGGCTCGAACCCACGACCCTGAGATTAAGAGTCTCATGCTCTACCGACTGAGCTAGCCGGGCCTATGATAGCCTGTCGTTCAAATGCATATAAAACTCATCTACCGTTACCTTAATGTTCCAGCTCGTGAACACTTCGCAATTCGCGCATCTTCATTGGTTCATCTTCCATGGCAGTGAATCTTCCACGCACGTCACACTGTGCAGGATAGCATTGCGATTCGGATTAGAGCATTACATGTAGCATTGTTCTTTCAATTTTCGATGCATTTAGGATCGTTTAAGGTTTCCTGTTTGCTCCGTCGTATTGTTTTTCTCGGTAACCTAGATTCAAGTGGTAACATAGGACTCAAAAGCGTCAGTAAGCACACGTCTTTCATCAGGGGATGTAGCTCAGATGGTAGAGCGCTCGCTTAGCATGTGAGAGGTAC